>JASANG010002931.1:0-53248 GCA_030248215.1 Enoplolaimus lenunculus | reverse complement strand
TTGCAAAACATACATAGTATGTCAAAATTTTGGCTTCTAAAATGTGTTGCATAAATTTCCGTATTGTTTAAAGTCGCTATGTCACACTCGTTTCAACCGTTCAACAGTTAAGTTTAATCGTAACCTTGATTACCTATTTTAGATACCACACCTTCTGAGGGTTTAGATGAATCAGAACAAACTGACGCTAAAACCGCTATAACGACAGATCAACCGCATGATGGTACTACTACAATTGCGGAAGGAACAGTTTCTGGTCAATGTGAGTGAGACAACAAAGTAGAACTTTTAGTTCCAATGAGTTCATCTAAATTTTTTAATATTATAAATTATTAAACGGTTGTAAGCCTATGTTCGACCGAAATAAATCGTGATCTGGCAATATATTTATATTATACAAAGTCGCATTTGCTACTATATAATCGTATGCGATTTTGCATAACATGCAATTTATATATGAAAAATTTTGTTTCCAAAATAAGCTCAAGCTGCAAAAATTTCATCATCAATTAATTGGAATATTAGCCTTGTTACACCCATTTTACAGCTAAATATAAAACAACATTGTTTAGTTGTTTCAGTTGCCACACCTGCTGAAACTGTAAGTGAATCTTCAGAAGAGCCTAAACAACCGAGCGATGGAAGTACTATAACATCAAAGCCGCCGAATGAAGTTACTATTTCAAGTGCGGAAGGAACAGTTTCAAGTGCCGGTGAGTTGCCCAACCAAATAAAACTGTTGCCTTAAACCACCTTGGTTTAAAATCAGTATTTATGTCATGATTAAACAGTTCTATGCCTACGGGGGACCCATATAAATGGATGTTCTTAATCTGAAGACCCATATTTGTTACTTTATAATTGTAGGATATCTTGCAAAACATACATAGTATGTCAAAATTTTGGCTTCTAAAATGTGTTGCATAAATTTCCGTATTGTTTAAAGTCGCTATGTCACACTCGTTTCAACCGTTCAACAGTTAAGTTTAATCGTAACCTTGATTACCTATTTTAGATACCACACCTTCTGAGGGTTCAGATAAATCAGAACAAACTGACGCTAAAACCGCTATAACGACAGATCAACCGCATGATGGTACTGCTACAATTGCGGAAGGAACAGTTTCTGGTCAATGTGAGTGAGACAACAAAGTAGAACTTTTAGTTCCAATGAGTTCATCTAAATTTTTTAATATTATAAATTATTAAACGGTTGTAAGCCTATGTTCGACCGAAATAAATCGTGATCTGGCAATATATTTATATTATACAAAGTCGCATTTGCTACTATATAATCGTATGCGATTTTGCATAACATGCAATTTATATGAAAAATTTTGTTTCCAAAATAAGCTCAAGCTGCAAAAATTTCATCATCAATTAATTGGAATATTAGCCTTGTTACACCCATTTTACAGCTAAATATAAAACAACATTGTTTAGTTGTTTCAGTTGCCACACCTGCTGAAACTGTAAGTGAATCTTCAGAAGAGCCTAAACAACCGAGCGATGGAAGTACTATAACATCAAAGCCGCCGAATGAAGTTACTATTTCAAGTGCGGAAGGAACAGTTTCAAGTGCCGGTGAGTTGCCCAACCAAATAAAACTGTTGCCTTAAACTACCTTGGTTTAAAATCAGTATTTATGTCATGATTAAACAGTTCTATGCCTACGGGGGACCCATATAAATGGATGTTCTTAATCTGAAGACCCATATTTGTTACTTTATAATTGTAGGATATCTTGCAAAACATACGTAGTATGTCAAAATTTTGGCTTCTAAAATGTGTTGCATAAATTTCCGTATTGTTTAAAGTCGCTATGTCACACTCGTTTCAACCGTTCAACAGTTAAGTTTAATCGTAACCTTGATTACCTATTTTAGATACCACACCTTCTGAGGGTTCAGATAAATCAGAACAAACTGACGCTAAAACCGCTATAACGACAGATCAACCGCATGATGGTACTACTACAATTGCGGAAGGAACAGTTTCTGGTCAATGTGAGTGAGACAACAAAGTAGAACTTTTAGTTCCAATGAGTTCATCTAAATTTTTTAATATTATAAATTATTAAACGGTTGTAAGCCTATGTTCGACCGAAATAAATCGTGATCTGGCAATATATTTATATTATACAAAGTCGCATTTGCTACTATATAATCGTATGCGATTTTGCATAACATGCAATTTATATGAAAAATTTTGTTTCCAAAATAAGCTCAAGCTGCAAAAATTTTATCATCAATCAATTGGAATATTAGCCTTGTTACACACATTTTACAGCTAAATATAAAACAACATTGTTTAGTTGTTTCAGTTGCCACACCTGCTGAAACTGTAACTGAATCTCCCGAAGAGCCTAAACAACCGAGTGATGGAAGTACTATAACATCAAAGCCACCGAATGAAGTTACAACTTCAAGTGGGGAAAAATCAGTTTCAAGTGCCGGTGAGTTGTCCAACGAAACAAAACTGTTGTCTTACGTTACCTTGGTTTAAAATCAGTATTTTTGTCATGATTACACAGTGCTATGCCTACGGGGGCCATATAAGTGGACGTTCTTAATATGCAGACCCATATTTGTTACTTTATAATTGTAGGATATCTTGCAAAACATACATAGTATGTCAAAATTTTGGCTTCTAAAATGTGTTGCATAAATTTCCGTATTGTTTAAAGTCGCTATGTCACACTCGTTTCAACCGTTCAACAGTTAAGTTTAATCGTAACCTTGATTACCTATTTTAGATACCACACCTTCTGAGGGTTTAGATGAATCAGAACAAACTGACGCTAAAACCGCTATAACGACAGATCAACCGCATGATGGTACTACTGCAATTGCGGAAGGAACAGTTTCTGGTCAATGTGAGTGAGACAACAAAGTAGAACTTTTAGTTCCAATGAGTTCATTTAAATTTTTTAATATTATAAATTATTAAACGGATGTAAGCCTATGTTCGACCGAAATAAATGTGATCTGGCAATATATTTATATTTACAGTCGCATTTGCTACTATATAATCGTATGCGATTTTGCGTAACATGCAATTTATATAAAAATATTTGTTTCCAAAATAAGCTCAAGCTGCAAAAATTTCATCATCAATTAATTGGAATATTAGCCTTGTTACACACATTTTACAGCTAAATATAAAACAACATTGTTTAGTTGTTTCAGTTGCCACACCTGCTGAAACTGTAACTGAATCTCCCGAAGAGCCTAAACAACCGAGTGATGGAAGTACTATGACATCAAAGCCACCGAATGAAGTTACAACTTCAAGTGGGGAAAAATCAGTTTCAAGTGCCGGTGAGTTGCCCAACCAAATAAAACTGTTGGTTAAACTACCTTGGATTAAAATCAGTATTTATGTCATGATTAAACAGTTCTATGCCTACGGGGGACCCATATAAATGGATGTTCTTAATCTGAAGACCCATATTTGTTACTTTATAATTGTAGGATATCTTGCAAAACATACATAGTATGTCAAAATTTTGGCTTCTAAAATGTGTTGTATAAATTTCCGTATTGTTTAAAGTCGCTATGTCACACTCGTTTCAACCGTTCAACAGTTAAGTTTAATCGTAACCTTGATTACCTATTTTAGATACCACACCTTCTGAGGGTTTAGATGAATCAGAACAAACTGACGCTAAAACCGCTATAACGACAAATCAACCGCATGATGGTACTACTGCAATTGCGGAAGGAACAGTTTCTGGTCAATGTGAGTGAGACAACAAAGTAGAACTTTTAGTTCCAATGCGTTCATCTAAATTTTTTAATATTTTAAATTATTCAACGGTTGTAAGCCTATGTTCGACCGAAATAAATCGTGATCTGGCATTATACAAAGTCGCATTTGCTACTATATAATCGTATGCGATTTTGCAAAACATGCAATTTATATAAAAAAATTTTGTTTCCAAAATAAGCTCAAGCTGCAAAAATTTCATCATCAATCAATTGGAATATTAGCCTTGTTACACCCATTTTACAGCTAAATATAAAACAACATTGTTTAGTTGTTTCAGTTGCCACACCTGCTGAAACTGTAACTGAATCTCCCGAAGACCCTAAACAACCGAGTGATGGAAGTACTATAACATCAAAGCCACCGAATGAAGTTACAACTGCAAGTGCGGAAAAATCAGTTTCAAGTGCCGGTGAGTTGTCCAACGAAACAAAACTGTTGTCTTACGTTACCTTGGTTTAAAATCAGTATTTTTGTCATGATTACGCAGTGCTATGCCTAAGGGGGCCATATAAATGGACGTTCTTAATATGCAGACCCATATTTGTTACTTTATAATTGTAGGATATCTTGCAAAACATACATAGTATGTCAAAATTTTGGCTTCTAAAATGTGTTGCATAAATTTCCGTATTGTTTAAAGTCGCTATGTCACACTCGTTTCAACCGTTCAACAGTTAAGTTTAATCGTAACCTTGATTACCTATTTTAGATACCACACCTTCTGAGGGTTTAGATGAATCAGAACAAACTGACGCTAAAACCGCTATAACGACAGATCAACCGCATGATGGTACTACTGCAATTGCGGAAGGAACAGTTCCTGGTCAATGTGAGTGAGACAACAAAGTAGAACCTTTAGTTCCAATGAGTTCATCTAAATTTTTTAATATTATAAATTATTAAACGGTTGTAAGCCTATGTTCGACCGAAATAAATCGTGATCTGGCAATATATTTATATTATACAAAGTCGCATTTGCTACTATATAATCGTATGCGATTTTGCATAACATGCAATTTATATAAAAAATTTTTGTTTCCAAAATAAGCTCAAGCTGCAAAAATTTCATCATCAATTAATTGGAATATTAGCCTTGTTACACCCATTGTACAGCTAAATATAAAACAACATTGTTTAGTTGTTTCAGTTGCCACACCTGCTGAAACTGTAAGTGAATCTTCAGAAGAGCCTAAACAACCGAGCGATGGAAGTACTATAACATCAAAGCCGCCGAATGAAGTTACTATTTCAAGTGCGGAAGGAACAGTTTCAAGTGCCGGTGAGTTGCCCAACCAAATAAAACTGTTGCCTTAAACCACCTTGGTTTAAAATCAGTATTTATGTCATGATTAAACAGTTCTATGCCTACGGGGGACCCATATAAATGGATGTTCTTAATCTGAAGACCCATATTTGTTACTTTATAATTGTAGGATATCTTGCAAAACATACATAGTATGTCAAAATTTTGGCTTCTAAAATGTGTTGCATAAATTTCCGTATTGTTTAAAGTCGCTATGTCACACTCGTTTCAACCGTTCAACAGTTAAGTTTAATCGTAACCTTGATTACCTATTTTAGATACTACACCTTCTGAGGGTTTAGATGAATCAGAACAAACTGACGCTAAAACCGCTATAACGACAGATCAACCGCATGATGGTACTACTGTAATTGCGGAAGGAACAGTTTCTGGTCAATGTGAGTGAGACAACAAAGTAGAACTTTTAGTTCCAATGAGTTCATCTAAATTTTTTAATATTATAATTTATTAAACGGTTGTAAGCCTATGTTCGACCGAAATAAATCGTGATCTGGCAATATATTTATATTTACAGTCGCATTTGCTACTATATAATCGTATGCGATTTTGCATAACATGCAATTTATATAAAAAAATATTTGTTTCCAAAATAAGCTCAAGCTGCAAAAATTTCATCATCAATTAATTGGAATATTAGCCTTGTTACACCCGTTTTACAGCTAAATATAAAACAACATTGTTTAGTTGTTTCAGTTGCCACACCTGCTGAAACTGCAAGTGAATCTTCAGAAGAGCCTAAACAACCGAGCGGTGGAAGTACTATAACATCAAAGCCGCCGAATGAAGTTACTACTTCAAGTGTGGAAGGAACAGTTTCAAGTGCCGGTGAGTTGCCCAACCAAATAAAACTGTTGCCTTAAACTGCCTTGGTTTAAAATCAGTATTTATGTCATGATTAAACAGTTCTATGCATACGGGGGACCCATATAAATGGATGTTCTTAATCTGAAGACCCATATTTGTTACTATATAATTGTAGGATATCTTGCAAAACATACATAGTATGTCAAAATTTTGGCTTCTAAAATGTGTTGCATAAATTTCTGTATTGTTTAAAGTCGCTATGTCACACTCGTTTCAACCGTTCAACAGTTAAGTTTAATCGTAACCTTGATTACCTATTTTAGATACCACACCTTCTGAGGGTTCAGATGAATCAGAACAAACTGACGCTAAAATCGCTATAACGACAGATCAACCGCATGATGGTACTACTGCAATTGCGGAAAGAACAGTTTCTGGTGATGGTGAGTGAGACAACAAAGTAGAACTTTTAGTTCCAATACGTTTATCTAAAATTTGTTTAATATTTTAAATCATTAAACGGTTGCAAGCCTATGTTCGACCCAAATAAATTGTGATCTGGCTATATATTTATATTATACAAAATCACATATCTTACTACATAATCCTATGTGATCTTTCATAACGTGGAAAATATATAAAAAGTTTTAATTTCCAAAATAAATTGCAAGATTTTTCTATCGTTTAATAATTGGTATATTAGCCTTGTTATGCAGCGTTCACAATATCTTGTCTCAGCTGCGCACCAAAAACGTCATATGGTAGGGTTAACGAGTGTCAATTTTAAAAATTGTCACTCGTTAACCCTACCCTAACATTGAAAACATATATAACCTTACCCTAACGCGTGTAACAGCTCTCTGTGACACACGTGAGGGTAAGGTTAACGCTAATCTTTAATTCAGCGGACACTCACAAAACATATACAATCACAATAAATATAAATTATTAAGTGTTACACACGTGCACAATAAATAGGACTTAAATGTTAATTACCTAAGTTAAATTTTAATTACCTCGAAAACAAATGTTAACGTTACTTTAAGCTAAATATAAAAGGAACCTTGTTTGCTTATGTCAGATACCACACTTGTTGAAACTGTAACTGAATCTTCAGAAGAGTCCAAACAACCAAACACAGTAACCACCATAACGTCAGAGCCACCGAATGAAGTTACAGCTTCAAGTGCAGAAAAAGCAGGTTTATTTGCAGGTGAGTGAGTGGGACAACGAAATAAAACTGCTTTCCAATACCTTCATTCAACATCAATATTTTAGTCGTTACAAAATTATGTCTACGGGGGACCCACATAAATGTCCTTTTCTAATCTAAAAACTCATATTTGCTACTACATCATTGTCGGGTATCTTGGAACGCATTCAATGTATGTCAAAATTTTGAATTCCAAATTGTATTGCAAAGTTTCCCTTATTGTTTAATAATCGATACATTAGCCTCATTACGCCTGTTTCACAACTAAATGTTTCATCTAAAAGATGGTTTAATATTTTATTCATTAAATGGTTGTATGCATATGTTCAACAGAAATTTTTATTATACGAAAAAATTTTGTTTCCAAAATAATATTGTAAAGGTTTAAGTGCGGAAGCAACAGTTTCTAGTGCCGATAAGTTGCACAACGAAATAAAACTCTACCTTTCAATACCTTCATTCAAATCAATATTTTAGTATTTATTAAACAGTTCTATTCCTATGATGGACCCACATAAATTGCTGTTTTTAATCTACAGACTCATATTTGCTGCTGATATAAAATTGTTGGGTTCCAGAATATGTTACATAATTTTCCTTATTGTTGTAATTACTGCTTGCCTATTTCAGAGACCACGTTTGCTGAAAGTATAGGTAGGAAGTTTGAAGAATCGGCACCACCTGATGGTAAAAGTACTGTTACGCTAGAGCAATCGCATGATGCTACTACAGCAATTCCGGAAGTAACAGTTTCAGTTAAAAGTGAGTGAGACAATGAAACAAAACTTGCAGTTTCGATGCTTTCATCTAAAACTTGTTTTAATTTTTTAGCCTATTATCGTCCTATTTGACATCTAAAACGGAAACAAACATTGTTTAAGTATTTTAGATATCACACTAGCGTAAAACTAAAATTGAATTTTTAGATGAAGCTGAACTACCTACCGCTGGACTCACTATAACATCAGAGCCACCGCATGAATCTTCAGGTGACGGTGAGTGATAAGATGAAACAAAAAAATCCACTTTTATTAACCTCATTGGGCCCACTTTGTGTTACCTACAAGGGAAAGTGACATTGGTCACTCATTTTTGAAGCCGCTTATGCTAAAATTACAACTCAGTTTTCTATTGAAGTTATAAGCAATTGATGAAAGATCAGCTTTAGCTGAACGTTATTGTGAGTGTCGTAACAAAATCAAAAATAAATTTTGAGCCAAATTCGGTTATTAATATTTTGATTAATGTTCGAAGCAGTTTATATGTCGCCAAAAAAAGTGAACCAACATATGACTTTAGTCAAATTTTGCAATTAAATCTGCAACCGTTTCAAGGTTTCTGTAGATTAAAATCGGTTCAAAATGAATAGATATTCATTAGCTGTTTTAGAAATCATATCTGCTAAAACGACAACAAAAGCGTCAGAAGAAGAAACTGAGCAGCCCAAACCTGAAAGCACTGTAACGTCAGAACTACCGCATAAAGCGACTACTTCAATTGAGAAACGAACAGTTTCAGTTGATGGTGAGCGGTTCAAAGTTAGCGTTGAAAAATGTTCAACTTAACTGAACGTTTTCCTTAAACCTAATTTGTTTAAAAACGTTTTAAATGTTTCATATTAACGCAATTTTACACTTTTTTAACAAATGTTTGAACGCCGAAGCCTGTTACCAAATTTTTCAATTGACGCCGTAAAAATTACCTGATTCGCATTCATGTAACACTAGTTTATTCCGATCAGTAAAGTAGCAAATGATTAATTAGTCAGCTGAATGTCGTAAATTAATTAATTTTATAGGAGAGACAACTGAAACTGACTATTCTGTTTACGATGCTACGCAGCCAAAACTAAAATTGAATTCGCCAGTTATCACAGACATCGTAATAGTTTCGTCAACAGCAGTGGAAGTTCATTGGAAATACCCTAGCAAGCCGGCTAAAGGACAGGTATGGCTATAAGTAGTTTGAGCCTAACTGGTTTACGTCGACCACAGCTAGGATATCTGCACCTACCCCCACTGGTTGCCTGTGAAATGAGACCCGTTTGTAAGGTGCAACCAAAAGCGCATAAGCTTATCCAAACCAGGAGACATAGAAATTTAGGCAAAATATGATGAAAGAAAGCTCGCAAGCGAAAAGCCAATAAACATGATTAGGTATTGTTTAGCCTAAATTGAGCCGAAGGCTCAAAATGTTCGAAACTCCACTGAATATTGATTTTACCGTGTGCGCTTTAGGGGATCATAGGAGCAGTAGCCGTGGCTCTGTTTGCGTAAGTTGCGATCATTAATAACTCAAATGCTAACACCACATTACAAAGCTACTTTAGGCAACATTTAGTCATCCAGTAGAAACGCATTGTACCAAGGCGCCTTCAGTTGTCTAATGAAGGTAGGGGTAAAATTTAGGCTCTTGTAGACCTTTTTTCCACATTTAAGGTTTAGGCTTAGACAAAAGATCCGGCAAAGGATCAAGCACGGTTAAGTGATTTCCAAACATACTACGCGTGGCTTAGGTGCCGCGAAGGAAGAACTTAAACTAGCTTATACGGTATATATATTAGCAAAGGTATATTCTATGAAATGTTCATGAATTTGGTTCATATTTACAGGATTACGTTGTGTATTACACAACCAATCCAGGTAAAATGGTCAAATATTGGGAATACTATTTGCCATTGGTTACTGATACTACGGATGGAAGAGCCACAATACATGATTTGGCTCCTGGCACTGAGTATTTCATGTGTATCAAAGCGCGCAGCGACAGCCAGCTGTCGAAATGTTCCGAAACAGTTAAAGTGAAAACACCTGCTCCGATTGGTAATTTGGTCAATGTAAAAAAAACAAGGGCGGAACAGTATTATAGGCATATTCCTAAGCCTAATCCTAAGCCTAAGCCCTAAGCGTAAGAATGAGCATATTCTTAAGCCTAAGCCTAAGTCTAAGCCGAGCAAAAAAAATTAGTGTAAAGCGTAAGCTTACTATTTTCTAGTCCAACAGAAATACGTTCCGGTCTTTATCTTTGCATGGGCCGGTAATTCAAACGACTAAAATCTTCACCTCATCTCTCATCGAGTATACTATCAGTAACCAAGAGTGTATGATCACTGTAACAAGAGTGTACAACTACGGAAATTTTTGCGGTACATAATGTACCGGTGGACGTTGCATTTTTGGCCGACCCCCCTTAGTTTGAGGGGGGTAGTTGATGTTTGAAATGTAGAATGCGTATGGTTTTAAAATTATAAACGGAGTTCGTTTACAACTGCAGTATTTCAACGTATAAAATTGAAACAATTGTCAAGCCTGACCCTTCTTAAATAAGGGGGTTGGTCAAAAACGCAACGCGTGCCGGGTACATTCTTTTCTACACAAAATGTATGAAGTTGCACACTCATGTTATAAAGAGTGATCATCCACTCTTGGAGCAACTAAGAACAAACTTTGTATGTGAAATTATAATCCATAATGGTCAATGTATAGCAATTACTACAGCGTCAAGTTCCTATCGGTGTACGGCGAAATAAGACGCCTTCCACCCGAGAGGCTGCGATTCGAGTCTTGGCTTGAAATTAAATCTTAAAACGAAACAAAAAATATTCACGTGAGAAAGGGTTAATAGATTTTAGTTAACTAAATGTTTTATGCATTATTTGTAGTTATTTGCCCGCGCATGGACTTAAACCAACTTATATTGTGTGTCAAACTGAGTTTGTCTCGTACAAATTCCCTTCAAGCCTCAACAGCCTTATAAATTCTATTTTAGCATTAAATCGCAACAGCATTTAGATTTTGATCCCTGATGGGTGGGGCATAACCATAGTAAACCCCCGTGGATCCGCTGGTACTGTTTATGACGGAGTCACCTACAGTTCAGCGTTTTTTCAGAACAATTTACATCTTTGCCCGTAATTGATATGGCTCTTGAACACAAAGAAGCTGCTGCTATCACTTCAACGGGCAAGTTTAAATTCAAGTCTTGTACTTATTGAACAGGGCCGTAACAGTAGCATAATCATATTCCTAAACCTAAGCTTAAGCCGCAGCTAAAAAATTAGTCTAAAGGTAAAGCTTACTCTACAGTAGTCCCGCAGGAAAACGTTCCGCCTCTGATCTTTACAAGGGTCGTCAAATGTCTAGTACCAAGCGTGGATGATAACTTTTAGACAAATGTATGCAACAACTGGGGATTTGCATGGTACAAATTGTATCAACGAAACGTTACGTTTTTACCAGTACCCCTTTTTTCTATTATTTTCTACACAGAATGTATCCAGTTGCATACTCTTGTTAAAGTTACTATTGATTATTGCTTTCACTTATTATTTGTAAGTGACAGGATTTGAAAATACAGATTTTGGTGACTAGGGTGCATAGCAATTTGGTTAATTGGCCATATTTCATACCAAAAATGCGATAATTTTTGATTTTTATAAATAAATTTAATTTCATTTTTAATTGCCGAAATGCCTAAATATGTTTTTAATTACTAAAATGACAAAAAACATGTTGTGCTTGTAATAGGATGCACCCGGAGGTAATAAATGAAAAATGCCAACGCCGGAACCAGAGATCAACAACGTATGCCTAGCAGGAGTGGTCGCCGTAGGTCATGCGAAAATGTGTACTTAAAAATATTGCTTAGTTTGGTAATATTAGCAAATTTTTGTGAAATGTCAAAAATTTTGGATTTTGAGATATTTGTTAAATATATCGACAAATAATTCGTCAAAGTAGCACAAAAGTCAACTCTAACCGCACCGAACAATATTATTCTTGTAAAACTATGAAAAAATTTCACTATCTAAATTGACGGAACATCCGACTGAAATTCTACCGGAGACAGAGCGGGAGGTGCATTTTATGAGAGAGCTGGAGACGGAAGCAGACCTCTGTTTGTACAGTGCTTTGTGGTGGTAGCAAGGAATTTGGATAGAAGAGCTACATTCTGTGATAACATTTCAACTGGTGTTGAAACTGTAAACTTTCAACAAAAGAGCACGGGAAGTTTCCGGTCTTCTAAATTCTCGCGCGTATGTTACGCACCGGTGTGCGTGCCGGCGCGGATTTACAGGGTTTCTGACGGGAGCGAGCGGCCTGGCAAAAGTTATGAAATGCAATTTTTACAGTATGCTATATGTGTGCCAAGTTGTTGGGTGGAACAATAGCAAGGTATGAACCTCACCATTTTATCACAAAAAATTTGGACGGGCGGCGTACGTCGTCCCTCTGGATCAGCGAGTGTTTGCGTGCTCGTCTGTCCATAAGTATTAATTATAGAATTTAATAAATAAATTAAGTTCTGTCTGTAATTTCGGCATAAGGAAGATTGGTCCCGGTAAAATTCGTCGCTGGAAAATTCGCCACTCGGAAAATTAGATCCCGGTAGATTTATTCATAAATTTCGTCCCGAGAAGCCGTCCGCAGCAATTCTTTAAACATAATTCGTCCGTGGAAAATTTGTCCCAGAACTGAATATCGTCCAGGAATACAAAAAACTTATAGCTTTTGCGTTTTATGTCAAAACATTTGACATCATGTACAACCCTCAAGGCTTGAAAGAAGTGCCAGCAGTCTTAGCAAATTGCAATTGAGACCCGAATTATTCCTGAATTGGAATTTTAGCAAATTGCAATTGAGATCCGAATTATTCCTGAGTTGGAATTTTAGCAAATTGCAATTGAGATCCGAATTATTCCTGAGTTGGAATTTTAGCAAATTGCAATTGAGATCCGAATTATTCCTGAGTTGGAATTTTAGCAAATTGCAATTGAGATCCGAATTATTCCTGGGTTGGAATTTTAGCAAATTGCAATTGAGATCCGAATTATTCCTGAGTTGGAATTTTAGCAAATTGCAATTGAGATCCGAATTATTCCTGAGTTGGAATTTTAGCAAATTGCAATTGAGATCCGAATTATTCCTGAGTTGGAATTTTAGCAAATTGAAATTGAGATCGGAATTATTCCTGAGTTGGAATTTTAGCAAATTGCAACTGAGAACCGAATTATTCCTGATTTGGAATTTTAGCAAATTGCAATTGAGATCCGAATTATTCCTGAGTTGGAATTTTAGCAAATTGCAATTGAGATCCGAATTATTCCTGAGTTGGAATTTTAGCAAATTGCAATTGAGATCCGAATTATTCCTGAATTGGAATTTTAGGAAATTGCAATGGAGATCCGAATTATTCCTGAGTTGGAATTTTAGCAAATTGCAATTGAGATCCGAATTATTCCTGAGTTGGAATTTTAGCAAATTGAAATTGAGATCGGAATTATTCCTGAGTTGGAATTTTAGCAAATTGCAATTGAGAACCGAATTATTCCTGATTTGGAATTTTAGCAAATTGCAATTGAGATCCGAATTATTCCTGAGCTGGAATTTTAGCAAATTGCAATTGAGATCCGAATTATTCCTGAATTGGAATTTTAGGAAATTGCAATGGAGATCCGAATTATTCCTGAACTGGAATTTTAGGAAATTGCAATGGAGATCCGAATTATTCCTGAGTTGGAATTTTAGCAAATTGCAATTGAGATCCGAATTATTCCTGAGTTGGAATTTTAGCAAATTGCAATTGAGATCCAAATTATTCCTGAGTTAGAATTTTAGCAAATTGCAATTGATATCCGAAATATTCCCGAGTTGGAATTAGCCAACTCGATTTTCTAATACCATTCCAAGACGAAATGATCTCGTCATGTTTGGTGTTTCCATATTGTTTTAGCAGTTTCTGCAACAAATCCAACGCCTTCAACATACGAAGATTTCACCGCTTCGTTGCCAACTGATTCAACGCTCACCGTTCCTGAATGCAACTGCACTTGCGATCTTCCTGACGTTGCAACTCAAACGACAACTCAGTCTCCGAAGAAAAAATGTTGGGCGACTTCCAGTTCCGAAGAAGCGACGAGCCAAGAAGCCGAAAGTCCGGCCACCGATTATCAAGTATCTGTTTCGAAAATCGACGCTGCAGAAACCGTGGGAAGCGAAGAATACAGCGACCGTGAGAAAATTGAAACAACCGGAAAGACACAAATTGATGACGATTCAAATTGTCCGTGTGTAAAGCCAAAGAAAGGAAGTTGTCCACCAGGATTTCGGTTGAAGAAAGATCTTTGCGTTGGTAAGTGTCTGCTTATATATATACATATATATATTTATATATATTTATATATATATGTGTGTGTTGTGTGTATGTGTTTCGCCGCTAAACAGATGTTGAAACAGATAATTTTCGTGACTTATCGTACACTTTCTCCTGCAAGGTGAAGCTTAAGCCTAACCCCAAATGTGATGGTTATTTCTAAACCTAAGCATAAGTCGTAGCAAAATATGTAAATTTCGAAAACTGCAATCGTGGCGTGCGCAACAGCCGTTTCGAAAGGTAAATTTGGTAATATTTTGTATTTGAAAATATATATTTATTGCCAACACGAAACAACAGTGTAGAGCAGTCACTGTTTTTGCACCAGCCGCGACTGCATATCAATTTACCGTATACCAAAAGCGGATAGCGAAATTTTACCAGAACCGGATATTAAACAGATATTGCATCTTAGTTTGTGCCTTGCTGTATATATTTGAGTACGTAAAAGTATATGTTTATTGAATTAAAATTAATTAAAAGTCGTGTGTCTGCAGCTCAGCGAATTTGAACAAAATTTGCAATTTTTAGTTTACAGACTTCAACTAAGAAATGAACTTAAAATTCGTCTGTCTTCAACCCAGCAAATTTGAGTCAAATTTTAAAAAAATTTTGAGCAAAAACTTTATTATTTTAATTATTTTTTCAGATATCGACGAATGTTCTCATTCAAACGGTGGATGCGAACGTGGATGTGTCAATACCGCTGGCAGCTTCTACTGCGCATGTCCGTACGGTCTATTCAGAGATCCAGCCAATCCGTTCAAATGTATTCCGGCCAATGGATTTCTGCAACGCTTAAAACAATACGTTGCGGTTCATATTTGGTCAAAATTTCCAGGATTCAACGTAACTTCACTTGGAGCGCAATCTCAAACCGGTGAACAGATTGAATTGACGAAAGTTAAATCAGCTCATGGATCCGTTGAACAAATATCAGATACACAAATTGCTCCAAGCGCAGCTCACAAGCGCAACGACCGTAAAGCGCTAGCACATGCAACTGCAATTAATGGAACGCACAAAGTTAAACTTGAATGGAATTTTCCGTCATTAGCAAAAAGTATGAGAAAATATTTTAGATTTACATAATCTTTTAGGACTATTTTAATCGACGTCCATATTCTCAAATGTGTGTAGCACCTATGTCCAGTTGGTGATAACTCTTGTAGCTGTGGAACCAGTGAATGCTGAGACTCAAATTCCAGCACATTTTTCGCATATAATTTGCTCTACTGGTGTACCATTTTTTCAACAACTCCAATAATTAGTGAGTTTGAAAACCTATTACTAACTGATAATAATTGCTATATACCGTTGAGAATATGGGCCTTAATGTTAGCAGTTGCCTTGGCCCATTTTCTACCAGTACAGATATATCATTTTGAATAAACCCTTTAACAGAATAGGTTGCGAAGCTTATTGTGGCGACAACAGTTTGCATTTACGCAAAAAAACGCAAGTATATTGTGTATCATGGGTTTTAGCTAAATTGTACTATATTACAGTTTAAACTTGAATTTAAATCTAATTCCATGGTTATTATATCTGAATGCGTTAGTTCAGCTAATATCCTCAATTTCAGCTTATTTCTGCTGTGGATAAATTTATACAGCGAAGCTATTGAAATATTAAGTACTTTTTGTCTTGCAAACTGTACACAAGGACCCATATTCTCAAGTGTGTGTAGCACCTATGTCCAGTTGGTGATAACTCTTGTAACTATCGAACCAGTGAATGCTGAGACTCAAAATCCAGCACATTTTTCGCATATAATTTGCTGTACTAGTGTACCATTTTTTCAACACTGCAATAGTTAGTGAGTTTGAAAACCTGTTACTAACTGTTGATAGTTACTGTGAACTTTTAAAAATATGGGCCAAGGTTTCAGGTTCAATATGTTAAAACTGTTTGATGCTTAACAATTTTATTCTGTAATGTATTATTGCCGTAAATAATCTACGCTTGTCTAGTAAATGCATAATATCCATACTGAATGACTGTTTGGTTTGTATATTAACCCTTTCTCATATAGAGTGTACTATGAGCAACTAAAGTGTCATGTGTTTTAGATGCAAATTAAGCAAGCTTTACAGTACACACTAACTCTTTCACATTCGAGTATCAAGCTCGTGTAGTCGAGCACTGAAACGCTTTTCGTCCAAGATTCAGTCTTGGTGTTCAAATGCTAGATTGAAATAACATGTCAGAAAAATAGAAAATATTCATGTGAGAAAGGGTTAAAACATTGCGCCTTGTGCGACGAGTTACTTTTAGTAATCCATTTATTAATTATTGTACTAAGCTAAACTCTGCATAATTGTGTTTATTTTTATTCACCGCCATTGTACCGATAACGCGTACTGCAATTCAACTTTAACACATGCACCAGTGTATGGAACAGGGTCGTACTAGTAATATAAGCATATTCCTAAGCCTAGTCTTAACTCTAAGCGTAGGCAATAATACTCTAAAGCTTAAGATTACTCTATTGCAGTACAACAGAAAAACTTTCCGCCCCTGATCTTAAACATGGGCCAACTCATGTTAGCGCCGAGTTTTTAATCGGATAGAAATTTGGTATATCTGTTTCGAAGGTAGAACGTAATGTTCTTATACATGCATTGCTGAACATGCTGGTGTGGACATCAGCCACCTCGCCGCCTTTCAATACAATTAGTAGCTATAGTTGGACTAATTTGCAACTTTCCTAAAGTGCTTGGGTTTCACACGTTTTCACAAAGTGTATACTGTAAACAACTAAGTCAAAAACCCACGCTTCAAGCTAACAGAATTTGACTATTAATAAACTTATACGTACAAATTTTTTTAATATAAAACGATCTAATATATTGCTAGAAACAATGTTTACTTGTGCTGAAACGGTGCTCAAAATACGTATGTGGGGCGTTCCAGTTTTAATATATACATTTGCGTACGACGCATAAAAATTTAATATTTGTTGCAACACGTTTTGTAACGCAATATTAAACCATAAACAAACGAAATGTTTTGCAAATTTAGTTGTTGTATTTTTAAATCACTATTCACGCGTGCAAGTGTTTGCTGCGAGAACTTGCAGCTGCAACGTGCACTTGCAAGTTTTGTCGCGAAATCCCGTTCGAAAAATTTGCAGCTGCAAATAATTCATTAAAATTCATAGCTAGGAATTCAGTTCACATGTGTGAATAACCATGCAAGTTCACTGAATATACTACAGCCGCTTTCTCATTGGCTGATGAAAAAAATGCAAGTTCTGCGTGCAATTTGCAGCTGCAAGTTCTCGCAGCAAAAAGTTGCACATATGAATAGGGCTTCAGTGGAAATATTTCCTCTTTTTTCCGTTATAACGAGTCGAAAGCAAAAATCAGTACTAAATTCTAGTACGGATTCAAAATTGGTGAGACGTGACAAAGATTTTCATTGATCAGCTTTAAACGAAAACTGTTGAAGCTAAAATTGAAGAATTTCAATCAAGTTTTACTCTTGGTTGTATGTATATGTATATAAATTGTATACTTGTAGCTCTATTTTATCTGTTAAATATATTGTGAAGGCCATTAAACATTGGTGTATTACACAATGACCGTTTTCGACTTTATGACTGGCCCATGTTTAGAACTGGGGCGGTTCGTTTTCCGAAGGGGCTATAATACAGTCAGTTTAAGCTTTAGACTAATTTTTTTGCTTAGGCTTAGGCTTAGGCTTAGGCGTAGGCGTAGGCTTAGGCGTAGGCTTAGGCTTAGGCTTAGGCTTAGGCTTAGGCTTAGGCGTAGGCTTAGGCGTAGGCTTAGGCTTAGGCTTAGGCGTAGGCTTAGGCTTAGGCTTAGGAATATGCTTATTCTACTGTCGGCCCTGTCCTATACATGGGCCTTTTGATTTATGGACTTCTTAAACCGGGAAAACTGTGTCGTCTGCATTAGCTCAAAACCGGATGTAATATTTAATATAAAATATTTACCCTAAAAAATTTTTCAACTTTTATTACGAAGCGATCATTCACAAAACACTTGAGTTCATTTCAACTTTTAACATTTGTTTGATGTCTAATGTATAGAACATGGCCTCAGCACTAGTATAAGCGTATTCATAAGCCTAAGCCTACGCGAAATCCGAAGCATGAGTAAAATATATTGTCGAAAGATTATACGGGGTTCACGTTGTAACTGGGGCAACAAGGAACGCGGTTTGTTCCATGTTGATTTTACGTCAACATAAAATTTTCCAAACTAAATAGCGGGTAATACGACAAAATGTGAATGTCACATGATATATATTGGCTTACAAATCACAGATGTAGTGCAACCATCGTATACAAATAACCATATGGCATATGATATCGTGGGACATTTATGCGAATATCATATGATAAATTTTTCTGAAAATTTCCCCAAAATGTACTCCAAAGGAGGAATAATTCAAATTTAACATTTTAGTATCATGTGACATTCTACAGGACATTCAGGCTAGTTTATCACAACTTTGCAGACATTTTCAAACATGTCATATGATATTGGCAGACAATATTGGGAATATCATATGATATTGCACTACAAACAGTGAATTTCACAGGGAGGAGACAAAATATGTTCCAAATTGGCCCAGTTATAACGTGAACTCCGCATTGTTAGCTTACTTTATTGCAGTCTCGAAGAAAACGTTCCACCCTTGATCTTTACACGGGTCAAAATGATAAACGCTCTATGCATGTTTATTATTGAGGTAAAATGAAATTTAAATTTTCTCCACAGTCTAACTGGTAAAGGCATACGATGTCGAGTGTACCCAATGTTCGGTAAATATCAAAAACTAAACTTTTCAACTGTATTAAACAATTGAATTTGACTCTGGCGGAGTCGCATTTGATTCAGACTGTACAGTCCCGTAGAGCCTATTTCGGAGAGAGTCAATTTGACTCACCATTTTTTGCTGTGTATATTACCATGAGCGCAGTAAGAATGGTGGAAGAAACCGCACGAGAATCCGAACACAATTTATCAATATTAAATTTTAATAAAGTGATTTGGTTTAGAAAATCTGGCGGACGGACTTTTTGCTCGTTGTAAGCTCCAGTGAATTGATTTTAATTCAGAATGAGCTGAATCACTGAGTTTGAATTTAAGTCTTTCAGAACTCAGAATTGTAAAATTCAATTGAACTCACTCTATAACTGAGGGATCTGGATTAATTCAAACCGATCAGAGTGAGTTAATATTTACTGTTATTAACTCAGAAATAACCAGAAATGACTAATTTGTTCTCTGAGTTCATTAATCTGTTTACCGAAATTTACAGCGTTTTCGCTGTTGCTTTGTACCGGTACACCACGACCTGAAGGTTGTAATCAAAATAGTGGCCACACAGTTGTGACCGTTATATTCTGCCGGCTCTTGCGTAGTTCGCCACGTAATCCCAATCATGGGACGGTGACAGCGGTGCTGCGTACATTTTTAATCTAAATTCCTAGAACCACACGCTAAAATTCAGCAAAATATATACGCAAATTATATTGTGAAGATTTCAGTTTATGTAAATTTCCACCCTGATAATTGGTAAACAAACACACCGCGCGCGGATCGAAGGACGCAGGGCCCGCGCCACACAGTAAATTCCAATGAGTTGATTAATCAATTAAGCTAGCAAGTTGGCTCACTGCGTTTAGATTGAAAACATTAAAACCACCAGCAGCGATCCGCCAAATGTCCCACTTGTAATCAAAAATGATACGTCCAGTTTTTAGAAGAAATATTAATACTAAAGATAGTTTGAAATTTATTATTGATTTCTATAATAAGCTTAGACTTGAAACGTATTTTGAAAATTTTATTTTTAAAATTTTTCAACGTACACCACACCGCCATTCACTAGAAAAGAAACACTGACGAATCAATGAGAAATTAAAATTAGCACTAAAAGACAAATAATAGACGGCAGCTGAAATATTTACTGTCTGAAACAAGCGAATCTTCACACTTTATTTCTATAACAAAAAAAAAGCTAGAAACTCATATTTTTTGACTTAAAATAAAGTTAAAAGTATAAAGAACGAGAGTGAGAGAGAACATTGAAACAATAGCGGTTTCAAAAATATAGCAACTCACCGTTGACAATGGAACTAAAAACGTGAAGATGATACTTAACGCTTCGCTGGATCTCCGCGTTCCTTTGTATTTTTGATTGTACGATTTGACTTTCATAGGCTTTCTTTGTAGAAAAGAATTTTTGGAAATATTTATTTTTTCTTGTAAATTTTCACAAAAAAAACTACTCTATTCTTGCGGACATCATCGCAAAGGCATTAAACTGCAGATACAATCAAAAAACGTGAGTATAAATACGCGAGCGATCGTGTGTAGCATTGATTATTATTTCTGCAAAATTTTCACTGCCGTTTACATTTCAACTCGATTGAGTTTTACTTTTGATACACTTTTTTGCCGTTTGGGTGAGTTGTTAATACGCGAGTTTGGCCCGTTTTAACTATGAAGCTGTCAATTGTATCAGTGACAACACTGGTTGTAGTAGGACTACTACAGTGGTCAAACACATCGAACGCTGAAGAACAAACCCGAGTGGTAAGTGACACCGGCGGGTCAAAGCTTAAAAAAGTGTCCTCTCATAACGCGTTTATTTTGGCCAAAAAATGATAAATTTATGGGCAGATGAAGCGGACGCAGCCTTGCAGTTCCACACGCGTCAACAGGACACACAAAACCAAAATTTTGTATCAAAAATTTGGCCAATGTTACTATTAGGGGCGTAACAGTAGATTAAGCGTATATTCCCAAGCATAAGCCTAAACCTAAGCCTAAGCAAAAAATGTAATCCAGAATCTGAACCTACTCTTTTATAGACCCGCCAGAAACCTGGACGCCCCTTAAAGTAACATGGGTCAAACAATTTAATACTTAAATTGTGTTTGATTTGTTACTTTTTGATAAAAGTGGACAGAAATCTTTGAATTTATCACAAATTTTTGGTATCTGAAATTAGTGAAACTTTGTTGATTTCAAAAAATTGCCAAACAACAGTTCAAAATTGTATACATTTTGTGATTTATCAACTTCTGCAATCGTAGTTATTCAATCTTGGGCCAATGTTACTTTTACAGCCGTAAAACTGTAAATTAAGCGTATTCCTAAGCATAACTAAACCCTAAGCCTAAGCGTTGCAAAAGCGTGTTCCTAAGCGTAAGCCTAAGCCTAAGTCGAAGCAAAAAAATGTAGTCTAGAATGTAATTAATCGAAACAGACCTCGGGGTGTTTTAGACACAGGAGTTCCGTTTACACAATCTCAGTTGAGGGTAATAATTTGGCACAGGTAATCAAGGGCGTCCATCCGGTGGTAACGGAAAACCGTGTCCGCCAAATTTTGCCGGGTACCTACGCCAAATAGACTCGGTTTAAAAGTAAACAATCTTGAATTGCAATTGTATGGGCTTCCCAAAATGGTTCGGCGCCCCTGCCATATATACTTTTTCTGCGGATGCCACTAGAGGTTTTACACAAATTTTTTCCAAGTGCTAAATTTTGAAAACTTTTAGAAAATATTATTTTCCCTTTATTAGATAATATCTTCATGTGACGGGTTTTGCTATTCCGATTTGCGGAAGTTATAAATAGAGTTTTAAGCAAGTCCTTACTTAGCCTATGTATAGAGCAGGCCGGATCGTTTTCTGGTTGGGCTGTAATAGAGTTAGTTTAAGCTTTAGATTAACTTTTTTGTTTTGGCTTAGGCTAAGACTTAGTCTTAGGAATAGGCTCATCTTTACTCTTAGGCTTAGGCTTAGGGTTAGGCTTAGGCTTAGGTTAGGCTTAGGCTTAGGGACACTGCTTACACTGTTCCAGCCGTCCACGACACTGAAAAAATTTGTTAAACATCGGGAAATTAGTCAAGATTCAAGCACCTTATCATAGTTGAGTTATAACTGAATATTTGATTATGATTGATTTAACTGCTAGGCAATTAATTTATATCGAATCGTGAAAAATTACCACTCCTAGGATCGCCTGTTCTAACTTTATTCATCGATACATTTTGAATTTCGCTATATTCGCCGTGGGTCGGCGGACACCGCCGAATACCCCCTCGTGCCGGCGCGCGGCACAATACATTTGGTTCATTTAAAACAGTCGCACACCACCGAATAGATTTTGCCTACATTTTTGTTAGCATCGCATAGCGTCGTGGCACGGCGTCCAGCGCAACAAAGTAATTCGCAACCCTAAAGACACCTTTTTGTCGGCGATTTTAGTCGTCTCAGAGCAGGGTCGACAGGATCAGCAAAAATAGAATTTATCAAATACTCAAATGTAGTCTAGAATGAAACAAACAACAAATGTGAAAATATACCAAGATCGGTCCATTTTTCGGACAGCCACGGGATCGGGTATAATAGCACTAGCAGGTCCAAGTGTGGGCCACACGCAGACGTAGGCCACTACTATTGGAATTAACTAAAAGTTATTTGAGGATTCTCGCCGGATTCACTCATGAGCTCGTGTTACAATTCAACATCGTCCGGTCTTTCGGACTCAAATTTTTTCGATCCACCACTGGTCAGTAGAAAGGTATTGAAAAAAAATCTATTTATTTTACTTCGCAGTGGATGCATAATGCATCAGTGGTCTTATAGCGATTCTTTGTATTAAGTTTTGAAGGCCGTCCAAGTTTTTGGTGGGTGTGTAGAAGCGTTGGCTTAGATTCTAGACTACATTTTTGTTTAGGCATAAGCTTAAGCTTTTAGGCTTTAGAAGTCACTTTTGCAACGCTTAGGCTTAGGCTTAACAATACGCTTAATGTACTGCTACGGCGCTAAAAGTAACATTGGCTAGGTTTAGATGCTAGACTACATTTTTGCATGGCCTTAAGCTCTAGGCTTAAGCTTAGGAACACAATTTTGTAACGCTTAAGCTGTAGGATTAGGAATACGGTTCATCTACTGTTACGGACCTAAAAGTAACACTGGCTAAGTTCGTTGTAATTTTGATATAATGCACGCCAATAGTCGAGAATTGGACCCTGGCATCCGGCAGCCACACGTTATAGCCGGATAAGACTTCCTGTCTTACAGATAGGTTTTACGACACTAATTTTAGTACGCAATAACTTGAAAACCCGGTATGTGGTAAAAATACTGAACTATCTTCTGAGAATCTTTTGGTTATCGAACCATTGCTATTTTCATCATTTTTGTCGGCAAATGTAGAGATCAGGGGCGGAACGTTTTTCTGTGTGAATAGAAAAGAGTAAGCTTACGCTTTAGACTAATTTTTTTACTTGGCTTCGGCTTAGTCTTAGCAATAAACTCATTCTTACGCTTAGGCTAAGGCACAGGCTTAGGTTTAGAAATAAGGTTATAATTCCGTTCCGCCCCTGATTTTTACATGGGCCGCTTGTCTCAACTATCAGCAGCACGGCAACATCAGGGGGTAGGGAGTTGGAGCTGTGCCTGTAACCGCGAAAATCTTTGCCGGCCTCGGCCGAAATTTTTTATGTCACAAAAATTTAGTTTATTTTCGTAAGAAATGTTTTTGTCACCTTTACGAACCTTTCTAGGCTGTGAAGCTGATAAACAGTTTTGTAATGAATAATATCTCTTACAGTTTTGTGTATTAGTTTGTGCAAAACTGTGAGAGATAGGTGCGTATCAATTCAAATTTTAATGTAGCTAATTTATTTCAGAAACGTGGCTATCATCACGGATACGGCCCGTACGGTCACGGCGGGCACGGCCACGGCCACGGCGGCCACGGCGGCCACGGCTATGGTCATGGACATCATGGCGGATACGGACACGGCCATCATGGTCATGGTCACGGGCACGCTCATGGTCATCATGGACATCATGGTCATCATGCGCATGGTGAACACGGCCACGGTGGTCATGCCGCTGGATACGGTCACGGTCATGAGAAACATGGCCATGGTCACGCCGAAGGCCACGGTGGCGGAAAACACCATTACGGATACGCCCGATCGTACGGATACGAACGTGCGTATGGCAAAGAATATAAATCGGGCGGAGGGCATCATCATGAAGGCCATGGACACGGTCACGCTCACGGCGGTCATGGTCATGCCCACGGTCACCATGGCGGACATCATGGCCACGGTGCGTATGGTCATGGCGCTCATGGTGCACATGGCGCTCATGGACACGGACACGGGTACGGCCATGGTGGTTATGGCCACGGTGGGTACGGCGGATATGGTCACGGACACGGACATGGCGGCTATGGTCATGGTGGCTACGGAGGCTATGGACCGTACGGCTACGGGCACAAATCAAAAGCATAATTTAGTTTCGATGAACGACCACTGTCAAACACTGCAACTTGCCTTGAGATGTCGGGACTTTGTTCAAATTTCACCGCTGATTATGATTGACATTGACAAAACAATAGCGTATTTTTGAACGCTATGTTTCGGTGTTTTGTATTAATGTTGCTTAATCACCTCAGATGTGCAATTTCTTTTGAATATCAGTTGAATTTTTAATTATTAAAATTGAATCTGTAACCACAGGGCCCACGTTTGTCAAAACGGTTCATAACCAAGTACGTTTGATCGTAGTTTCCAGCAGACAGTCAATTTGGCACATGTTACTTTAAGGGGCGTCCAGGTTTGCGGAGGGCCTGTAAAACAGTGGGCCCATGTATAGAACAGGGCCGGATCGGTTTTCGGCGGTGCTGTAATAGAGTCAGTTGTAAGCTTTGGACTAACTTTTTTGCTTAAGTTTAGGCTTAGGCTTAGGAACACATTTTTGCAACGCTTAAGTTTAGGCTTGGGAATACGCTTAATCTACTGTTACGCCCCTGAAAGTAACTTGGCGAACAATTTAATACCCAACTGCAGAAATATGTCACTAAGGATTTCGCCCGAAAATATCCATACGCTTTTGCACTAAACTGGGTTAATTGTAAAAATTGCATAAAACACTTCCAGGCACTAGCTGGCGAAAAATACCATATACAGTATAACCAAATTTACCGGAGTTATACGATTGAACATCCAACAATTAGCCAATATTACTTTGTGGGAAGTCACAGTAGTATAATCATATTCCTAAAGCCAAAGCCAGAGAATCAGCTTAATGACAAACGTATAACTAAAATTAAGTCTGCGCCTAATCCTCAAGCAAACATATAGTCTATATCTTAACCTTATACTTTAGACTGTAAATTCTAATGAGTTTATTAATCAATTCAGCAAGCGAGTTGGTAATTTCAGAATTAATATCAGTAAACGTTAACTCACCTTTCAGTTGAGATGATTCTCACTCTGTAGTTGAGTTGAATCTGGCTGAGTTAAATAATTAACTCACAATGAATTGAATCAACTCAAAATTCTGAGTTGTGATAGTCCTAACTCAGACTGATTGATTCAAGTCATTCTGAGTTAAAATCAACTCACTAAAATTTACAGTGTAATAGAGTCTTGAAGAAAAACAATGACAAAAATTATAGATGCTTAAAAGAGAGAATTAACTTTCTTATTCAAATGAGTGGCTGATTTGCATAAAGATAACCGTATTTAAAGAAATTCTGAGCTATTTAGGCGCAATAGCCATGGCCTACAACCTTCAGACGATAAGTGAACCATTGCATGCTTAACCCCTTCTCACATTGAGTTGCCTGTAGGCAACTCAGCGCAGTGTATATACGTTAAATAATATATATCGCACCGTGTTTAACAATTGCAACACGTATACATAGTACTAAATCACCACAAGACGTGAGAGCCCCCTCGGGCTCGAGCGTCAAGCTCCTGTAGTTCAGTGGTGATGGTATACGCCTCCCACTCCAGTCACCGGAGTTCGAACCCTAGCCTAAAAGTAGGTCTCAGGGGAAATAGAAAATATTCATGTGAGAAAGGGTTAACATTGGCATAAGTAATACTTCATACTTAAATAAATGTGCTGGGTAATTTCTCAACCATGTTCATCATTTCAAAATGCGTAAGCCTCATGATACCACCTCGACATAAAGCAAAATTATGGTTTTCGACTTACACAGGATCAAAAATTTGGCATTTATCTATTTTTGCTTAAAAAATAAGTATTTACTTAAGATATGGACTAAGTAGTTAGGGTCGCGCTATACTTTTGTGACGTCTGGTGTCGTCCGTCGCTGTGCGGTACCTGTTAGGCGCCGTTCGACACCGTACGTCACCCGTACGGCGCCATCCCTCATCGTCCACCCTCCGTCAATATACGGCATCATACGTGTGTAATTGCGTACAATAACGCACGGTGACAGGACGTCGCCGGACGCTGACGGACGGTGACGGATGGCACTGTACGGGCGTCGGACGACGCCGTACGACGAGTATAGCACCTACCACCCTTAAGTATAACTTAAGTAACAGAATGTGTGTAATCAGTTCAGAATTGTGAGTTCTGAAAGACCTAATTCAGAGTTCAAACTTCTGGACGAATTTAACTCATTCTGAGTCAAAATCAACTCACTGGAATTTACAGTGTGGCATTTGACCAATTTTTTTTGTAATTTTTTTAACCGTCGCAAATCCTGTGACGATTATTGTTTGTGATGTTTAATATAAATCAGGTCAATTTCGTATAAATAACGTTCAGTTCACCCCGCTAATTTGTTGAATTTTTATGTTTTTTGTTTGTAATTTGAAAAAGTTGTTTGTTTGCGAAAAAAATACACTGAAACAGTTTAAAAATTTGGAAAAAAAATCATTTTAAGTCAACCGCCCTTCATCGTAAATTAACTGGACAGTGTTGTATAAACACAAAGCAGTGCATTACGATAGCAGATATTAATATTTTGTATATCCACATTTGTTATATTTTATCTCATGTTTTGGGCCATGTAAAGATCAGAGGCGGAACGTTTTTCCAAAACTCTAGAATAGAGTAAGCTTAAGGTTTTGACTATTTATTTTGCTTGACTTAGGCTTAGGCTTAGGCTTACGAATATGCTCACTGTTACGCTTACGCTTAGGCTTAGGCTTATGCTTAGAAATATGCCTTCTGTTCCGCCCCAGTTCTTTACATTGGCCCATGTTTTTATGAGTGGATACGGGCCCGTAGGCAGAGGGGACAAGACAGGTTCAGCCCCCCTCAAACAATTTTGCCATCTCTACAAAATTTTCAACCTTGCATGTAAGTCATCGAAAACCCTTGTATGCCCCTCCTGAAAAATGTTTAGTCCCCCTATTAAGGTAAGTTATCGAAAACCCTTGTATGCCCCTCCTCAAAAATGTTTAGTCCCCCTATTAAGGTAAGTCATCGAAAACCCTTGTATGCCCCTCCTGAAAAATGTTTAGTCCCCCTATTAAGGTAAGTCATCGAAAACCCTTGTATGCCCCTCCTGAAAAATGTTTAGTCCCCCTATTAAGGTAAGTCATCGAAAACCCTTGTATGCCCTCCTGAAAAATGTTTAGTCCCCCTATTAAGGTAAGTCATCGAAAACCCTTGTATGCCCCTCCTGAAAAAATGTTTAGTCCCCCTATTAAGGTAAGTCATCGAAAACCCTTGTATGCCCCTCCTGAAAAATGTTTAGTCCCCCTATTAAGGTAAGTCATCGAAGACCCTTGTATGCCCCTCCTCAAAAATGTTTAGTCCCCCTATTAAGGTAAGTCATCGAAAACCCTTGTATGCCCCTCCTGAAAAATGTTTAGTCCCCCTATTAAGGTAAGTAATCGAAAACCCTTGTATGCCCCTCCTGAAAAATGTTTAGTCCCCCTATTAAGGTAAGTCATCGAAAACCCTTGTATGCCCCTCCTGAAAAATGTTTAGTCCCCTATTAAGGTAAGTCATCGAAAAACCTTGTATGCCCCTACTGAAAAATGTTCAGTCCCCTATTAAGGTAAGCCATCGAAAACCCTTGTATGCCCCTCCTGAAAAAAGTTCAGTCCCCTATTAAGGTAAGTAATATCGAAAACCCTTGTATGCCCCTACTGAAAAATGTTTAGTCCCCTATTAAGGTAAGTATAGAAAACCCTTGTATGCCCCTACTGAAAAATGTTTAGTCCCCCTATTAAGGTAAGTGATCGAAAACCCTTGTATGCCCCTCCTGAAAAATGTTTAGTCCCCCTATTAAGGTAAGTAATCGAAAACCCTTGTATGCACCTCCTGAAAAATGTTTAGTCCCCCTATTAAGGTAAGTCATCGAAAACCCTTGTATGCCCCTACTGAAAAATGTTTAGTCCCCTATTAAGGTAAGTGATCGAAAACCCTTGTATGCCCCTCCTGAAAAATGTTTAGTCCCCCTATTAAGGTAAGTCATCGAAAACCCTTGTATGCCCCTCCTGAAAAATGTTTAGTCCCCCTATTAAGGTAAGTCATCGAAAACCCTTGTATGCACCTCCTGAAAAATGTTTAGTCCCCTATTAAGGTAAGTGATCGAAAACCCTTGTATGCCCCTCCTGAAAAATGTTTAGTCCCCTATTAAGGTAAGTCATCGAAAACCCTTGTATGCCCCTACTGAAAAATGTTTAGTCCCCTATTAAGGTAAGTGATCGAAAACCCTTGTATGCCCCTCCTGAAAAATGTTTAGTCCCCTATTAAGGTAAGTCATCGAAAACCCTTGTATGCCCCTCCTGAAAAATGTTTAGTCCCCCTATTAAGGTAAGTCATCGAAAACCCTTGTATGCCCCTCCTGAAAAATGTTTAGTCCCCTATTAAGGTAAGTCATCGAAAACCCTTGTATGCCCCTCCTGAAAAATGTTTAGTCCCCCTATTAAGGTAAGTCATCGAAAACCCTTGTATGCCCCTCCTGAAAAATGTTTAGTCCCCCTATTAAGGTAAGTCATCGAAAACCCTTGTATGCCCCTCCTGAAAAAATGTTTAGTCCCCCTATTAAGGTAAGTCATCGAAAACCCTTGTATGCCCCTCCTGAAAAATGTTTAGTCCCCCTATTAAGGTAAGTCATCGAAGACCCTTGTATGCCCCTCCTCAAAAATGTTTAGTCCCCCTATTAAGGTAAGTCATCGAAAACCCTTGTATGCCCCTCCTGAAAAATGTTTAGTCCCCCTATTAAGGTAAGTCATCGAAAACCCTTGTATGCCCCTCCTGAAAAATGTTTAGTCCCCCTATTAAGGTAAGTCATCGAAAACCCTTGTATGCCCCTCCTGAAAAATGTTTAGTCCCCCTATTAAGGTAAGTCATCGAAAACCCTTGTATGCCCCTCCTGAAAAAATGTTTAGTCCCCCTATTAAGGTAAGTCATCGAAAACCCTTGTATGCCCCTGTTCAAAAATTTATAGCTCCCCTAACAATGTTAGCTGCCAGCTACGGGCCGGCGCGATTCTCGATTACTCGTGTTTTACCCAATAAAAGCAGGCATTCAAAGTTCGTGACAAATTTCAAAATATCAATTAAAACAAAAATTAATATTTCGAAACTTTCAGTTTTGTTTTTGTAACTCATGGATTTGGTCACCGCAAATCCGTTACATTTTAACTTTTATCTGGTTCATATTTTTAAGCATTTTGAAAACTGGCTATTTTAAAATTTGAACAGGTTCAAGTCGAGCAAGTTTCGGGATTTCAGATTATGCGTAAGCTCAAATTGAAAGTTTTTATAAAATTCCGGCGCATGTAAACCTCAAGGGCGAATCGTTTTTGTGGGATTACAAAAGAGTAAGGTTAAGCTTTAGACGATTTTTTGCTTGGCTTAGGCTTTAGGCTTATGCTCATTCTAACGCTTAAGCTTAGGCTTAGGTTTAGGTTTAGGCTTATGCTTAGGCTTAGGCTTAGGAATATGCTCGTTCTTACGCTTAAGCTTAGGCTTAGGCTTAGGCTTAGGAATATGCTTATAATACTGTTCCGCCCCTATTCTTTATATTGGCCAAAAAAGGTTAAAAATTCGAAAAAAAGATGAAAAGAATGTCTTCAAATCTACTGAAAAATAAATATTTTACGAGCTACAATTGTTGTCCAAAATGACAAATTATGATGTTATTAAATCTACAAATTGAACAGCGATTATTTTGGCCAGCCGAGCTGCAGATTCTCGTTTGAAAATCACGAAATTCAAAAATATTACCTCCTATCACAACGATTATTCGGCTCATGTCAATTATAACAGCGTACACACATCGCTGAAGCTTCAACATAAGCTCAACCTATGTCTAAACTATAGGCTAAAAGCGTAAGCCTAAATATAAGCCTAAGGGTGGCGCTATAGTTGTCGTGAGATGCCTTCCGTCGCCGTCTGTCACCATGCGTCATTGTATGGTATTGTACGTGAGTAATTCTGTACGATATCGCACGGTGACGGCACTGCAACAGACGGTGACGTGACTGCGACTGACAATGACGTGACTGCGACAGACAATGACGTGACTGCGACAGACAATGACGTGACTGCGACAGACAATGACGTGACTACGACAGACAATGACGTGACTGCGACAAGCAATGACGTCACTGCGACAGACGGTTGTGGAACTGCGATTAACGACGAAAGTATACCGTCATTCTTGGGCAGGCAGCCATCGCACGCCGTTTAATCCGTAAATACATTACAGAAATGCATTTGAAACTATGAATTGCAATGACTTCAATAGTCAATTTATTGCAGTGGTTACTTGTTGTCGCTTTATCGAAACTAACTTCCGGGGCACCTGTGATTAGTTTTAATTCAGGTAATTTCAAATTTAAGAGATTATACTAAATACGAGGGTTCTTCGTGATATTAGGCTTCAAGTGGCTTCTAAAAGTTCAGATACGGGTTTTTGGCTTTGATGTTGGCATTAACTTGAGTTGAGCAATAAATGTTTTGAAAGTCAACTTTTTTGAGCAGAGTGAAGTAGTCATGATGTAGTTTTGAGAAGATATTTCTCACAGGACAAATGCTTCACTTATCATGAAAGGCCGTATTTTCAAATGTGTGTAGCACATATCACCAGTTAGTGACAGGGCCTAAAACTTGAAAACCAGCGCGTCCTGAGGTTCGAAATTTAGCACGCTGTTCACGTATGAATTGCCCTACTTCGGTACCAATTTTGAGATCTGCAATTGGTAATGTTTGTGAGTTTGAAAATCTATCACTGACTGGTGATAGGTGCTATACGCATTTGAGAATATGAGTCCAGATTATATATAAATTCTGCTATAAGCTTTTGTCTTGTCTGTGTTGAAATTTCGGAAAGGAATATAATCAATTCTATCGCTTTTATGATCGGCTTAGCGTCATCGACATGAACTCAAGTCGCGAAACAGGAGCGTAGGCAAAGGGAGACAAGGGATTATATCCCTGTTGAAATTGTTAGAGAAATGAGAAAAAGGTCATTTTTCAAAGTTTACAATAACTTTGCTCCATCTTAGAGGTCAAAAAAGTTTTTCATTCGCTAAGCTAAGGGTTGCGCTATACTTTTGTTGACGTAAGGCGCCGTCCGTTACCGTGTGGTATCGTACGCAAATACCTCACGTATGATTACGTATGGTAACGGACAGTGACGGACGGCGCCGTACGGATGATATACTGTAAATTTCAGTCAGTTGATTTTAACTCAGAATGAGTTGAATTACTCAGTCTGAGTTTAGGACTATCAGAACTCAGAATTTTTAGTTGATTCAATTCATTTTGAGCTAAATAATCAACTCATCCAGAGTCGAGGCAACTCAGAGTGCGAATCAACTCAACTGAGAGTGAGTTGTGTTTACTGATATTAATTGAGAAATAACCAACTCGCTAACTGAATTGAGATTAATCAACTGATTGCAATTGTCAGTGCGAACGGCGACGGACGGCCGTACGAATGCCGGACGGCGATGGACGGCGCCGTATGGGTGCCGGACGTCAAATAAATACTGGCTACGCCTCTGCACTGTCAATTCCGATGAGCTGATTAATTGACTCAAGCAGAAAATTAGATATTTCAGGCTATTTCTTAGTTATTAATAACAGGAAACATCAACTCGCTGTAAACTTATTTAATTCTGTGCGGGCAAATTTATTACCTTTCAGAAAGAGTTCAATCAATTCAAAATTCCGAGTTCTAAAAAACCATAATTCAGAGCGTAGACATTGAGCGAATTCGACTTATTGTATAAAGTCCAACTCTCAATGGCGTTCACGTTGCGTTGTGAAATTGGTTCGTTTCAAGCTATTTTTAGTTTTATTTTAGATCCTGCGGCTCGAAAAGTTGCAGGCCTTTGCCACGATGTCGATGGCAAACCTGTAGTATTCGACGTTGAGTGTGGTCGACTGGCGCTTTTGAGCAAAACAGCATCGGCGAAGAAAGGATGCGGTGCCGGTGGCCAGTTTCGGTTTTGTCGATTTTGTGGTTTTGACAAATATAAGCCGTGTGATGTGAACGTGGGAACAATTCAGAGTGTCGATGAAGTCTACCGGGTAAAATTGGTGTATTCATACGCCGATCATAATGTGGTCGATGAGAGGCCACGGCCTCGGGGTTCGTACGCCCAAGAGACTCGTGACGAGTGTTTTAATAATACAAACTTTGGTTCAGTGTAAAGATCAGGGGCGGAACGTTTTTGTTCGGGACTGCAATAGAGTAAGCTTAAGCTTTAGACTATTTTTTTTCGCTCAAGCCTAGGAATACGGTTAAGCTTAGGCTTTAGGGTTACGCTTCGGTATAGGCGTATTCTTACGCTTAGGCTTAGACTTAGGAATAATACGGCCTTGTTGTATACATTGGTCAAATTTTGAACGGAGCTATATATTTCTAACTAATGATCTTTCATCACACTATTTCGTCCGAGTTCAGCGTGTACAAGAGTCCGTATGTCACGTGATACTGTGGGACATGTATGCGAATATCATATGATATTCCAAAATTTCAACAAATATCATATGATATTTAGCGGGACAGTGTAATCGTTAGGTACTAATAAATGAATGAATAGTTGGATGGCAGAGGCACAAATGTGCTTTAAATACCAAATACACGCCTGAAAATCGTTTCCGACACAAAATCGCTCAGAACCACAGCTTCAGAATTTAAAAGTTCAAATTTCAAATTCTGTTATCATATAACATTCAACAGGACAGTTTGGGTATTTTACCTCACGTATGCAGACAGTTGAAAATATATCATATGGTATTCGCAGACAACCTTGAATCATATATATGTATTTTGAGGTAAATACAAATACCTCGAATATCATGTATATAATATTCGAGGTATTTTAGGTATGTTGACCTGTATGCAGTATTTTGTAATTTTTTCTTATGTTTTTCTAAGATAATACCTTGAATATCATATGATATGTTTGCAAATCTCTGCATACGTGAGGAACATATCGGGGGTGAGGGAGATTTGCAAATATATCATATGGTATTCGCAGACAATACCTTGAATATCATATGATATGTTTGCAAATCTCTGCATACGTGAGGTAACATACCTAAAATACCTCGAATATTATATACATGATATTGAAGAACAAAAGGTGACCTACGCATGATAATAGCAGACAAATACGACTTTTTAAATCCGATATGGGGTCTACAAGCAGACAAAATGTTACCCAACAGTCTAATAGAAACAAAACGTGTTCCAAGCTGCCCCGGTTATAACACGAACCCTGCATTATACGAACACGGCAGCTAAGGATTCAGAAACGACAACTTTCTGTGAAAACGTGCTACAATTAGTTGCATTCGATGTGATTTTACTTTTTTACGATCAATTAATATTAATATTTTATTCGCAAAATTCTTTGTATAAATTCTGTTGCGAAAATAAGAGCCCGTATTTTCAAATGTGTGTAGCACCTATTACCAGCTGATGATCAATCTTGTACTTTCGACCCAGGGAACGATGAACTTTGAAAATCAGCACATTTATTGCAATCGATTTTACTTTGCTTCTGTGTCAATTTTAAGATCAACCATTGACAGCAGTTCGTTAGGTTGAAAACCTATTACTAACTGGAGTGTTTTTGTTGTTATAAATGTCGCTTGAGAATTTCAGAAATCAAGCCACCGGCCGTTGCGTTCAGTATCGCTCATCGAAGGCGATATCGTGCTTGTTGACGAGTCCAAATCCCAATTCTATCGCCGGTTCGGTGTTCCGCCAGGATTTCGCCGCGGCGTTTTGCGAGAACAGTCACTGAGGCATTCGAGACCATCTCAGACGTCGGCGGAACGTGAAAACTTTCGCAACGCCGTTCGGGACCGAAACAAACTATGGGACAACGAAATTGGCCACAAGCTGCTCAAAGATGGCAAACGTCGCGTTCAATATCAAATACCGTACGAGCTGAAATCGATGTAGGTTTGCGACGAAGCCACAAGATTTTGCATGTAATGTTTGACGAGCGAATTTCGAAATTTCTCAGAGTTTGGCAAAACTTTTTCAGCTTAGGATTTCAGTTGAACTAAGAGTGGATAATCACTCTTTAACAAGAGTGGCAACTGGGATACTCTGTGTATCTAAAGAATGTACCCGGCACGCGTTGCGTTTTGCCCCACCCCCCTTTTAGGGGTCTTTATTCAGTTTTATAAGAGGGGTAGGTGTACTGAAGCATACTGTTAATCTCTTCTAATCCCTCCTGATTGAGGGGGGAGTCGGACAAAAATGCAACGCGTGCTGGTACATTGTTTAATACACAGAATGTATCCAGTTGCATACTCCTTGTTATAAAAGAGTGATCCAGCCACCTCAAGGTAAAACTAAAAGACCCTGTATCGTGTTCAAAAATTCGTATTTGTCTGCTATTAACATATGTAGGTCACCGTTTTATCCTTCATCAATTTTTGAATATGATACACAATCTGTTAGCAGACACAATCTTACCCACTTCTAATAGCTGCCCGGTAATATAGAAAGCTCTATTAGCAGAAGAATTAGATTTGGACTTTATTGTTCCTCTTGGAAAAGTACATAAGGGTCCAATGGTATTTTCCACTGAACAACATTATATTAAATATTTATTTATCATCGCAATTAATCTCGTTTAAAAGAAAATGTGGACTAATTGACCTGAAACAAAAAAATGCAACTTAGTAAATGACATCCGCGTTCTGGTTAATACTTTAATTGGCCAATATAGTAGGCTTGCATTCTGGACGACATTTTTCGCTTAGGCTTACACTTGGGCTTATGCTTAGGAATACGGTTTTGCACCGTTTATCCTTTTAGGCTTAGGCATAGAAATACGGTTTGGCAACGCTTAGGCTTAGGTTTAGGCTAAGGCTTAGGCTTGTCCTTAGAGACTACTGTTTTGCAACGCTTATCATGTTAGGCATAAGCTTAGAAATATATACGCTAAATCTACTGTTACGACCCTAAAAGTAACATTGGCCCTTGAATCTGTGTTTGAAACCTTTACCTTGCAGCTTCGAAATAGGTTTTTCAATTTAAACGCTTGCTTCGCGCAACTTGTTTTAAGCGAGTTACTGGCTGTGTTTAGAGTTAAACTATAGTATATAATTACTAAAAAGTCGCTCTCACTGAAGCAAATCATTAACTGTTTGAGCAAAAACAAATAAACGCCAAATCTGAGCTATTGGCCAATCGAAACCGTTTTATATACACCGATGCCCTGCGAGGCATTGTCACTATTGGCCGATGTATAGAACAGGGCCCGGTCGTTTTCCGGAGGGGCTATAATAGAGTCAGTTAAAGCTTTACACCAATTGGTTTGCTTAGGCTCAGGTTTAGACTTACACTTAGGAATAGACTCATCCATACGCTTAGGCTTAGGCTTAGGAATATATTTATGCTACTGTTCCGGCCCTGTTCTATACATGGGCCTCATTGTTTTGAATATTTTAAACAATTTTGTCCAATTGCAACGTTTTTGCAATTTTTGACTCAAAATTTATATCAAACTCGTTTCAACGATTTTTTTAATATTTGACTCAAAATTTATAAATCCACTTAGCAAAAGCAATTTACAGATATTCAGACAAAGAGCGTGAAATTATTGACGAAGCGTTTCGAACACTCGAACGCTACACTTGTTTGAGCTTTCGTCCAAAATGGCGCAAGAATCAAACACAAGTGTTGGAAATATTTCGCGGAACCGGATGCTGGTCTCCGGTCGGCCGATACGCTGACGGAACACCGCATATTTTGTCACTTGGCTACGGATGTGTGTCAGTGGGTACGGTTATGCATGAAGTAATGCATGCACTGGGGTTCTATCATGAACAGTCCCGGGCCGATCGTGACGCATATGTTAAAATAGTACTCGATAACGTCGACCAAAGCAATTGGGAAAATTTCAAGTAGGTTCTGGTTTATGAATGCAGAGGACTGGACTCGTTAACAATGCCACGAATAGGAGAGTATGACATTCAGCAAAATGGACCAAAATGATATAGCGCCAGTTGCAAGCTGTAAGCAAGCAGTGAAAGCCGTACAGGCTTGGGTACCGTCCACTCACGATGATCAAAATGTTCTTCAAATTTTTTGCTTAACGTCTTTGGCTAATGTTAAATGTTACTTTAAGGGGCGTAACAGTAAATTAAGCGTATGCCTAAGCCTAAGCCTAAGCGTTCCAAATATGTGTTCCTAAGCCTAAGCCTAAGCCTAAGCAAAAAATGTAATCTAGAATCTAAACCTACACTTTTATGGATCCACCAGAAACCTAGACGCCCCTTAAAGTAACATGGGCCAAGCCTTGTAAGGGTGGGGCCTCTCTTTGGGATGGATCCCCCAAATAGGAGTATAGGGGTGGATGCGTACGATACAATTGTTTCTGTAATGTTCGTCTCAACAACTGAGAAAAATTTTAAGTAGGCTTTGCTTCAGGCTGAAGAGGCTTTAGCTCGTCTAAAATGAAAAGATAATGCATATCCACAATACGACCAATTGAAATAGGATTTTAACTAGAATCGGCCAATAAGGTATTAATATAGCAACTTTGAAGCTCCGAGAATGCATGTGCTGTAGGGAACCAATGAGAATCGAGTCAACTTTAAACGCTTTTCAAGCTTCAAACAACATTTTTCAAAACGTTTTTTTGAGTAAAGTTGACCAATCCAAGAATGAAATGCTGCAGTAGCAGAACCGTATGAAATAAACGGTTTTTAGCATTTGTCAAAACGCTATTTCACCATAAATATAGAACGCGTCGCTCGAGTGTCAGGAGAACGCTGGAAATATTTCAGCTTTTTTGGGTTCGGGCGTCAAAAATCACGACTATAGCAATCCTAAATTTAATTTGAAAAATGAAAATTATGGGGTCGGTTTTTGAAGATTTCTTATTAAAATTTATAATTTTGCTTATATAAAAGTTTTGTTACTTCTATTTAAACAGCCCAACAACTATTAGGTCTTAAGTTGTAGGAGCAAAAAAATGCCCAAAGGAGGGTCTAAGCGAACTTTTCTAAATTTCAATGGACACAGTTGAAGAACTGTCATCCGGAGGGGGTGCAAAACTGTTCACTGGAACGGCGACACCCCCCTCTTCCCGTTTCTGTAATGGGGGGGGGTCTAAACTTATACAGCGGTAAAAATTGTTTGGTATTTCAGACGCTACACACTGCAAGAAGTGGATCATTTAAACGAACCATATGATTATTACAGTTTACTGCATTATGCTTTTGATGCGTTCAGTAACAACGGCGAACCAACCGTTGTGCCACTGGACCCCAGCGTTCGCTTAGTTCACTCGTCGTACAAAAGTGAACCAAGTACTGTTGACGTGAAGAAGGTTGGTTAGACGATTGGGCCAATGTATCGATCACGGTCGCAACGGTAGTATAAGCATATTCCTAAGCCTAAGCCTAAGCCTCGAGCCTAAGCCTAAGCCTAAGCCTAAGCCTAAGCCTCGAGCCTAAGCCTAAGCCTAAGCCTAAGCCTAAGCCTAGAGCCTAAGCCTAAGCCTAAGCCTAAGCCTCGAGCCTAAGCCTAAGCCTAAGCCTAAGCCTAAGCCTAAGCCTAAGCCTAAGGCTAAGGCTAAGCCTAAGCCTAAGCCTCGAGCCTAAGCCTAAGCCTAAGCCTAAGCCTAAGCCTAAGCCTAAGCCTAAGCCTAAGCCTAAGCCTAAGCCTAAGCCTCGAGCCTAAGCCTAAGCCTAAGCCTAAGCCTAAGCCTAAGCCTAAGCCTAAGCCTCGAGCCTAAGCCTAAGCCTAAGCCTAAGCCTAAGCCTAAGCCTAAGCCTAAGCCTAAGCCCAAGCCTAAGCCTAAGCCTAAGCCTAAGCCTAAGCCTAAGCCTAAGCCTAAGCCTAAGCCTAAGCCTAAGCCTAAGCCTAAGCCTAAGCCTAAGCCTAAGCCTAAGCCTAAGCCTAAGCCTAAGCCTAAGCCTAAGCCTAAGCCTAAGCCTAAGCCTAAGCCTAAGCCTAAGCCTAAGCCTAAGCCTAAGCCTAAGCCTAAGCCTAAGCCTAAGCCTAAGCCTAAGCCTAAGCCTAAGCCTAAGCCTAAGCCTAAGCCTAAGCCTAAAGCCTAAGCCTAAGCCTAAGCCTAAGCCTAAGCCTCGAGCCTAAGCCTAAGCCTAAGCCTAAGCCTAAGCCTAAGCCTAAGCCTAAGCCTCGAGCCTAACCTAAGCCTATGCCTAAGCCTATGCCTAAACATGAGCTCATACCTAAGCCTAAGCCTAAACATAAGCTTGAGCAATAAATATATCTAAAGCTTAATCTTAGTGCATGGCAGTCCCGCAAAAAACGGTCCGTCTCTGATCTCTGCATAGGCCCATTTCCGGAACCAGACAAACGCGTATAAATACACCAATTATGGCTGGGAATTATCAAACACTGAAAAGTTTTGTGACACAAGTAAACAAGGCAAATTCAATAGTTTTTGTGGATAATTTGCTACATTCGAGAGGTTAAAATTTCATTTTTCGTTCACGATACTCGCTTGCAAATGACATTTACATGAGCTTAGAAATGGTTCCGAAATCTGCTTTTGGCTACATGGACCAACCAGATTTCGACGGATATTTCGCTCACCAAAACTCCTGTAATATACATTAAACCAAAATATCAGCATAAAATGTAAACACTCGTTTTTCGAAATGTGAGCTACACTTATGTTTGGAATAAATTAACCCTTTCTCACATGGATATTTTTAATTTCATATGAGATGTAATTTCAAGGTAAAATTCGATCCCCGGTCTGACGGGTGGGAGGCGTTTACGATGACCACAGAGCTATAGGAGCTTGACGCTCGAGCCCGAGTAGGCTCTCACGTTTTGTGGAGATTTTGCACTGCGCATGTGTGTATTGCTTGTACATTATTGTATTTTAGTTGCTCATAGTATACTCTACGAGTGAAAGGGTTAACAAGTTTTGTTGGTTTTGTAAAATCCAAATTCTGATGACTCGGCAAAACTAAAAAATGGCATAAAAACGGCTAAAAATAAATTTTAATTTTATTAATTGTTTTTTGAGATCAACAAACTCTACCCGTGCTCGAATCCACCCCAACGTCCGCAAGCAGTCCTGTTGGAGGAGCCGATTTCAAAACGAGGACTCAACGATACGCCAAATCCTGGCCGGACCGCGTTACTTTTGGCCCATTTAGAGCATTGTACAGACTATGAACCACACTGCACTTTGTGGGCTCTCAAACGACAATGCAACGATCCGACGGTGAATCAAGACTTTATGGCGGCTGCGTGTCCTTTGAGCTGCAATCAACCAGAATACTGTGGACATCGAGAAGGTCAAGCGTTAGTACTGAATTCAATTGGTCAATCTCAACTCGCAGAGTTTGTTGGAGTCAGCTCGGATCTGGTGGAACCAATCGGTGTCTCGCAATCACGAAAGCGTCCACAATGCAACGATGTCGCTCCGGAAAAGTGTTCGTATTTGACGGCCGATAATGGATGTCAAACCAACGAAGAATTGTTGAGAAATTTATGCCGAAGGTCGTGTGGATATTGTAATGATTGAAAAAAAAACACACAAAAAAATATGTAAAAAAATTGAATGCTAAAGTGCGACAATAACTTAAAATACTAAAATCAAGAGTGGATTATGACAAGAATGTGCAACTCTTGGGGTCTCGAATGATACAAAATGTACCAACGGGCATTGCGTTTTTGGCCAACCCCTCTTGTTTAGAGGGGGTGTCGCTATCACATGAATACCCCTAAATTAATCCATAAGGGGTTCATATTTGATGCCGCATACATAAAGTGTTATGGTTATAAGTCAGAAAGTTATAAGACGCCGCCTACCCTCAGCAACTTTCTGCTTATGCGAGTGAGAAATGATCGAATACGGTGCAGTATGCTAGGCCCGCGACTGGGGTAGGTCCGTCCAAAAGTCACCGACACGGGGAATCACGGGGATCCGCGGACACAGCAGTCACCGCGGCGTAATCGGGTCGAAATGTACCCACATTTCCGGACAGCAACTTCACACCGCCCAAGAGCATCCCCCTGAAGGGATGTAACCCCCACTCTAAATAAAGGCGGGGTAAAGCAAAAAAGTATCGCGTTCCGGATACATTTTTTCTACTCAGAATGGACCCAGTTGTATACTCTTGTTGACGTATGAATTATCCCGTCTTGTTAAAACTAATTTACCTTGCTTTGTATGGCAGCGTTTTAAACAATTGAAGGTAAGATTCGATTCATAATGTAATATATATTATAATTGGTTTGGCAATATATTTAATCTAAAATCTAAATAGTCTTGTCGCTAATAGTGCTTTCAAATCAGCAGTACTGTCGTTTGGACGCCCGTAAAAGAGCAGATTTTGGGTTTTCATATGATTGCCGCAAGCCGCCGTACGCCGCTGCGCCGGACGGCACAGTAAAGTAAAGCGGCACCTTTTATCTTTGACGGTGTATTTCGCGTAACATAATCTTTTCTCTTATTTTCAACGGTTTAGAGATAAATCGAAACTGCAACAACTACGTTTCTAGGATAAGCAATAGAAGTATATTATAAACTGATACCACGAGTCCGCCGCAGCCAAAACGAAGCCGGGGGGAGTGCCACCCTCCCTTTAAAAATTTTGGCCCAATAGAACATTTTAGTGTTGCTTGTAAGTCATCGAAAACCCTGTACTATGGTCATCCTGAAACTCCAAGGTGAGCTGGCTACAGGCCAATGATGTCAAATTTCACACTCTGTTCAACTCGTATTCAAGCTTACTTAGTCCTAAAAACTGCATCACCAGGTAACAACGGCAAATTAAAGTATGATAAGGTAAAAAGTGTCAGAAAAATATTGTTTTTCTAATTTCACACCTGTTTCTATTACGAGTTCAGTTCAAAACTACCGGTTGCATTGATTTAAATTACCGTAAGGTCAAAAATTGCATTTGTTACTTGAAACCAGGCCCGTTGCCAGCTCACCTTGCCAGGGAGGGGGGCTGAAAAAATTTTCAGGAGGGGCATTCAAGGGTTTTCAATGAGGTACAAGCAAGGTTGAAAACTTTCTAGGGGGGGCGAAATTGCAGGGGGGGCTGAGTTCCCCTGATCCCCCCTTTTGGCTACGGGCCCGCTGGAGACATGAAAAATAGAAACCAGCTCTATTAGTAATAGATGGGGGGCCAAGACGACTTGCTTGCCTTGAGTAAAGTTAGGTTCAGGCAGTATTCAGATGTAAAATTGGGCACTGCGGATCGCACACCATCCTAAATTGTGGTCCGTTGGCTACTTTTCATTCAAATCTGGTTGATTTGCCGCCAACGTAGAAGAATTTACGGCCATGAGTGGATATTACGTTGGAAGCCTACTGGGCACATGTCATAGTATCAATGGCCCATGTATAGAACAGGGCCGGAACGTTTTCTTGTGGGATTGTGATAGAATCAGCTAAAGCTTGACTAACTTTTTTTTGCTTAGGCTTAGGCTTAGGCTTAGGTATAGGCTCATTGTTACGCTTAGGCTTAGGCTTAGGTATAGGCTCATTGTTACGCTTAGGCTTAGACTTAGACTTAGGCTTAGGCTTTTAGGCTTAAGGTTAGGCTTAGGTACAAACTCATTCTTACGCTTAGGCTTAGACTTAGACTTAGGCTTAGGCTTAGGCTTTTAGGCTTAAGGTTAGGCTTAGGTACAAACTCATTCTTACGCTTAGGCTTAAACTTAGGCTTAGGCTTAGACACAGGCTTAGGCATAGGGTTAGGCTTAGTTATAGGCTCATTGTTACGCTTAGGCTTAGACTTAGACTTAGGTTTATGCTAAGGCCTACGCTTACGCTTAGGCTTAGGCTTAGCCTTAGGAATACCCTTACACTACTGTTCCGGCCCTGTTCTATCCATGGGCCATATCAAGACTTGAAATACGTTACGATAAAGGTATTTGCGAAAAATGATACGTAACTGTTTATAAAGCAGCAATGTCAACCCAACCGTTTGTGGTCGTTGAATAATTAATTTATGATATCATAGTTTTTTATATGAAAACGGTTTTTTATCCCTCGAGAGGCTCGATAATCATGGCGTAGGCGAGAGTGCTCCGAACTGGCCCGTAGCCAAGGTAGAGTCCGGGGCGGGGGCTTACCCGCCTGGAAAAATTTTGGCGCCCCTATAAAGCGTTTAACCTTGGTTGTAAGTCAACGAAAACTCTTGTATGCGTCACATGAAATAATTTTGCCTTACTAGTAAGGTGAGCTAGCTACGGTCTTGATTCAGAACGTAACATTTCACTGTTTCCTGATTGGCAACAACGGAACCAACAACGGGGAACAGACGCGTAACCAGCTCAACATGCTTCGGATGCTAAACTTTTTTACCAGAGGCATACAAGGAAGTCACATGACCTACAAGTGGGTTGAAATTGTGCCTGGGGGGAGCATAAGGTTTGAGCCTGAGTCGACCTCTCCTGGCCACGAGCGTACAACAGGGGGTACCCGACTTACGAGCTAAACGAATGGTATAATTTTAATGATAAGTTTTGCTTTTGAAATAGTTACCATCCCCACAATCACTTGCTCAATCTCAGACTGTTTGTGATGTTAAAATAGTTGAGTTTGGCGTTTTCAAATTTGACCTAAGATTTTCGTTTACCTTTGGCGACCAATATTTACCGATTATAAGGTAGTGGTGTTTCTTTGCCAGAAATTTACTCAGCAAACTCCCTACAAATTAGCCTAAGTTCAGCTTAAAGGAATCAATCATGTACGGTAGCACTTTACCCCCCAACAAAAATAGCGAACTTCATATCACAAGAAAGAGCTTTTATTTGAGAGGCAAAACATTAAACGATACGGCCCATGTTACTTTAAGGAGCGTCCAGGTTTCTGGTGATTCTATAAAAGAGTAGGTTTACATTCTAGATTACACTTTTTTCCTAAGGCTTATGCTTAGGAAACGTGCATGCAAATTGCAATTACGGTATTTGAGAAAACTGCTAATTGCACGCTTGCTGACAGCAACGGTGTTGCAATACGGAACACAATAAGATTTAATGAGCATTGCTGTGTCAGTTCGCTAGTTCACCGTATCCAGCGAAGGTTGTAATTATCGTTCAAACTATTAATATTACAGATTTGTTTCTGCGAATGCATGCAAATACATTTTCGACGCATTTCTTACTCGCTTTCATGTGGGTTTCGCACTTAAAACAACGGTTTGCTTGCTTCGCAACGTAGAATTGTAAGCAACAAAAATAGCGAAACAAAATTGAAGGATTTTCGCTATTTCAACGCTTTTAAGAAAACATCGTTTCAAAGCCTTTTACGGTCACACTGTAAATTCCATTGAGTTGATTTTAACCCAAAATGAGGTGGTTCAATTCAGAATTGTGAGCTCAGAATTAGGTCTTTCAGAACTCAGAATCCTGAATTGATTTGAACTCATTCTGTGTAAATTATTAATTCACTCACCCGGAATTAAACCAGCTCGGAGTGAATTAATATGTGCCGCAAATAAACTCAGAAATGACCACTAATTAGTAATTTTCCTCTCTTAGTTGATTAATCAACTCATTGGAGTTCACTGAGCACCAGAAATGGTTAATATTTATGTGTTTTCTCTGCCAAACTTGCTTTTGGGCGTTTTGAATTGTTGTTCATTTTTTAGCGACCTAATCGCTGTAAAATGCAACGAAATTGTAAATAATTTAACTGCAATTGCAGTCGGTATATTTTTGATCGCGATAACTATTAATGATTTAGTTAAAACTTACAGTACAAGCTATTACAAAAGACTTTTATAGCTTAAAAGACGTTCGAATTAAATATTAAAACATGTTTATCCCAAAGTGTTAGCAAATGTTACTTTTAGGGTTGTAACAGTAGGTTAAGCGTATTCCTAAGCCTAAGCCTATGCCTAAGCCTAAACAAAAAAATGTAGTCCAGAATGTAAGCCTACTCTTTTACAGACCCACCAGAAACCGCGACGGCCCTAAAAGTAACATGGATCCCAATATAAAGACCCTAAGCAGAAAAGTGTTAAAATCTATAATTTCGTTCCGGAAACTTTTAGTCTTAGCCGGTTTCAATTTGTTATTTCTGAGCAAAATAACATATGCATGAATGTCTTGTTGTTCAGTTTAACCCGTCTATTTAAGTTTATATAATATTAATGATAACACAATTAGCAGAGTTATATTAATTTGAAATTAGACAATACAATTTCGCTAAGCAACATCTGTTCGTCCTGATTTTTAGAATGCAAAACTGATTTGTTTGTTGTTTTTAAATGTTTTTAGGCTTTCAGCATCAAAAATGCACCTGAAGATTTACCTTCAAACGCGACACGTTTTTCAGCTGAACTGCAGAAGTCAAAACATTGCCTTTAGACTATTTGTATTGGTTTTGGCTTAGGTTTAGGTCTAAGATCAGTCTTAGTTTTAGACTTATCGAGAAGCTGACGCCAGTGTGCAACCAGAATTATAAAATACCGGAACCGGAAAATTAAGAAATTCCGCAACCGCAGCCGGAATCGGAAAAATACTTGTTACCGAGCAATTCATTTTTTACGCTACTTTATCTCTTTTAACGGTGTAAACACACCATTTAGGATGCAAAGATTCTAAAACAAATCAGTAGCTGGAAACGTATATTAAGTATGAACGTCACAAATTGAAAATTTCAGCAATAAATGCTCAGACAATTTTAGCAAAGTAAATTACAATAATATGACCGTTTTTGTTAAGTTTTTGAAACAGAAAAATTTTCAATGTTAAAAATACCGGACAATTCCGGTTAAAAAATACCATATTTATTTCCGGAAACGAATACCGAACGTTTCCGCATTTCCCTACCGCAACTGAAATTCCGGTTACACCCAAGCCGACATGCTTATGCAAATGGCTTAGTGATGTGCTTAGGCTTGGGTTTAGGAATACACTGAGACTTAACATTGCCGGAAAATGTTCTAAAATTTGATTCCTAATTTAGTATTTAGTTGAATTTCGGAAGACAGTTCAAATGTTTTCAGGCGGCCACAGAAAATTAAGCAAAATCTCTGAACTACTGAATTATACTTTTATTTAAGTGCGATTCTGTATGGTTATCTAATTTCAACCTAATTATCTTAAAGGGTCTTATTTTGTATATTATCAAGAGTCGATAATGACTCTTTACAAGAGTGTGTAACTGGGCGCATTCTGTGTAGAAAACAATGTACCCGGCACGCGTTGCGTTTTTGCCTGACTCTGTTTTATTTATAGGGGGATAAAACCAGTGCGAACCATGACACTTTATGTATGCGGCGTCAAACATGCTCCCATTATAGTTGAATTTAGGGGTAATCATATGATAGCGACCCTCCTCTAAACAAGGGGGGTCGGCCAAAAACGCAACGCCCGGTGGTGCATTTTGTATGATGCGGGTCCCCAAGAGTTGCGCACTCTTGTTATTATCCACTCTTGAAATTTTTAATAAAATACAAGTTAAGGGATTGATCCATGTGGTGTTTTTGAGGTTGTTCTACGACCAACCGGATGCATATTTTGCGAACTTTTCATCAGTGACGTGGCTTTTTTTATATTTTCAATACGTTATATACCAACCAGTATTGGCCCATGTAAAGATCAGGAGCGGTACGTTTTTCTACGTGTCTGCAGTAGAGTATGCTTAAACTTTAGACTATTTTGTGTTTAGACTTAGGTTTACGTTACGGACCTGTTCAATACGTTGACCCAAGTATCAATAAATTTTATCTCACTTTAGCAATTCTCCCAATAATTTTCGCTCAATACTACAGGTCGAGGTGACGTCATGGCTTACTGTCGGCATTTGAAAGTAAAAAATTATCACGTACGTTTTAGTCAAAAAACATTAAGTCTCATATTAAAAACTGAGTTCTTGTACACTTTCCCGTATACAGGCATCGGCTTAGGCTCAAGCGTGTCTGTTGTTAGGCTTAGAAAAAGCTTTCCTAAGCCTAAAACCCGAGGGCGTTGTTTGAGTGCTTTACCTAAGCCTGAACCTGATCTGAAAACTTAAACTTTAAATGTAATAGTAAAGGGCCCATGTATAGAACCGGGCCGGATCGTTTTCCGGAAGGGCTATAATAGAGTCAGTTTAAACTTTCGACTAATTTTTTGCTAAGGCTCAGGCTTAGGCTTACGTTTGGGAATAGGCTCATCCATACGCTTAGGCTTAGGCTTAGGCTTAGGGATAGGAATATGTTCTACTACTGTTTCGGCCCTGTTCTATACATGGGTCGGGTAAGACTATCATTAAGTCATTGACATACTTTATTGCAATATTGTCGGGGACACTTATTTTGCAATGATGGTCAAAATCATTCAGTAGGACTGGAAACCTCCAACGAATGTTCTCTTTTTATGCCACGACACCTTGCAATGTCCCAGATTTTTTTTATATAAATGTTATTTTCCTTTTTCTTGTTGATTTTACTATATGTTTTTTTTTATCATTATTATTAATTTTTTATGTCACTATATTTTGTCAGGTTTATCACTGTTGTAACTTGCATCGCCTGATTTATGCATTGATCTGTATGAATATCCTCTCATTGATGTCACTGGGTTTTGTTATATTTTGTTTTTACATACGTTATTCACACCTGAGTTCCAGTCTAATGGCTCTATAAATTTTGGCACTACGACTAATAGTTGACTAGATACCACCGGAAGACTGACTAGAAAATTGACTAGATAAATCTACTAGGGGTAATGACTAGATACTATACCACCCCCAGCGCTGACTAGAAACTTTATCATTTGCCACCCACACGCTTACAACGCAAACATATGTCTGTACGTACGGTGTAATCTCCGTTTTGAAATGAAGCCGTTAAGTCCCTGGGCCAGTGGAAATAACAAGGGTGGGGTCCTGAACCATCATAAATTGGCGTAACTTTGGGCCGCCGCGTACTTTCAGTACCCTTACGTCGATCAGACCTGTTCGTCTGTTCGCTCCTTCCCCGCAACCGTCCCCTAGAGCCCCCGGTGCTACGAACCCCCCCTGATGTTTCAGTTGTAACCCAACCGCAGAATTTACTGAAACTACGACTGAAATTGAAGCTGTATAGCGACGGTTAAGCTTCGGCGGAGAGTTAAGGGACACTAATGATAAGGCATATACATGACTGTCTGGGCTGGGCTTAATAGGAAAAGAAATTTGCAGTGCGGGACTGACGTCCCTATCCAAAATAGTTGGCCGCAAACCCGCACGTGCCTAGACGCTCACCAAATGTAGGGAAGGCCTAACTCTTAGCTCGAACGGTCTAGAAGGTTGCTGTCTTACGGGGCGTTCCCCCTCTTTCATTTACGTTCCTGACTTTATATCATCTATCAGAACCTTGAAAATTTCGGGGCGACTCAACCCTTCGTCGTTTAAGATTAATGAGTGTGCGTGGCGGGCGAATTCACTGTTAAGAATTTGAAACTATCGCATTTCCGTAGCCCTACGGGGTATTATAAAAATTTGAATTTTACGTTGTGAGGGTGTTTCGAGTGCTCACTGTCAAGGGGCGGGAGCCCACTGTTAGTTGTCTTGAAAAAGGGGGCGCGTGGGTCTGAACAACTAGTATTGCAGAAAACAGGACGTTACAACGCAGCCTGTCCGTCCCATCATGCATTTCATTATCCCCCCAGGCGAGTGGGTTGATTTCTCTGCTATTTGAACCCTCTGTATTCCCCCAAGTTTTTATCGCTAGCCCACGACACTCTGAATACGTGTACGGCAAACACTTGTTTCGGGGGCAGCTGTATGGATCCTGTCCACCCTCACACCTTTGGACCTTGCTGAATGGGGGGGGCCTGAGGAAATCACGTGCTCACTTAATGTGTTTCCCTTAAAATGCAGTCAATTCCTGTACGTTATCTAGAAAGCGACGGCGTTGGTAAAATTGAGCAGAGAATTTGGAGAGAACGCAGGATAAGGGTGCCAGCGGTACCCCAAGGCGCAACCAGGGCTGTGGTAATAAGGCTAGGCAATCGAGGGCCGCGAAAAATTTTTTTTGGGTTGCCAAAGAAAACGGTGCAGCCGGAGATCCCTTGGCTGAGCCCACTGCCCCCTTACTCTAGTTACCGGATGTGTATGCGAGTAGTACTATATACTAGATAATACGCAGAAACTTACGAAGCCTGTGCACACAACGCACTCTTTGTCTTGAGGAAAAGCCGCCGGTTTCGGGATACTTGGGAACAACGGGGGTGGAACCCTGGGTTCATTATGAAGTCGCGTGACTTCAGGCCCACACACGCCCGACCCCACTTTTCGGATCGGAAATGTCCATGTTCCCCTCCTGACGGGGCCAGAATGAAATCTCTGACACTGTACCCCCCCTAGACTGTTTGCGGTTGTCCAACAATTGTACATCTCACTGGAACTGCAAGGGGTACTGAAGTGTAGATAAAACTGTTGAAGCTTAGGAAAGAGTATAGGGGCGCAGACGATAACAGAATTGTCCAACTGCCATGGGTTGGATTTTTAAAAAATAAAAAGGGGATTGCACCCGCGGGGCCATAGTTCCTTCGTTGAATGCGTTGATCTGACCAAGGGTATCTTTGACAAGATCAGGCTACTGTAGTGGGGCTTAGCCCCTGGGTCAACTGTATTAGATGGTCGCTGCCCTAGGGGACGCACCCTGTGGCCCCACTTTCTAACAAAACTTGTGTTATTGACCAACGATTTTCAAACCTCTGAGCGCCCTGCTATTTCGCTGTTAACGGTCGACGAGTAAAATGCATTTTCAAACTTTAAAGATATCGTGTTTCAGCGGCCCTGAGGGGTATTAAAATTTGAATGCAGACTTCACTCGGCACGAGAGAAAGGTTTGATTTCGGTGAGGGGACATGGAATTTTGTTCAACTGTTTTAGAGGGAGGCGTTCGGTCCTGTTCGGGGGTGTGTCACTTGATAGAGGGGTGGATACGCATATTGTAGGGGGTTTACAGGATTTCAGGGGTTGACAACGGGTTTAACGCAGCTCAGAGATCATTTGGGCCGTTTCTGCAGTCTGATATCGGTTGGGACCGGTACGGCGTGCAGTTGTTCTCACCTTTCGGAACAATTACTGTCGGAACCTTAGAAACCACTAAATCCTGTGGTTCCCAGTCCCATGAGGAACAGGAGATGACCTTTGGCCGCCCTTAACTCTGCTCTATTTGGCCCGGCCCGTCGAGCTGACCAGAAGAAACGCCTAAAACCTTGTCCTCCGACCATTATCTGCGAGCTATGAACCTTTAAAGTTTCGGATTAAGCATGCAAGTATTTTGTAGATCCTGGTCCGAAAAATGCAATTTCGACTTTTCCGGAATAGGGCGTTGAGATTAGTCTCATTCAATTCAGCTCGTCGAGCTGATCAAGAAAACCACCCCGAACCCCATCCGCAAAACAATAGGTAAGGAACTACGAGCCTCTAAAGTTCTCCGACTTTTAGTGTGTGAGTGTAAGTATTTTACGGATCCCAGCACAAAAAATGCGATTTTCACTTTTCCGGGGTTTGGCCTTAAAATGGGTACCGTTCGATTCAGTTTGACGAGCCGACAAAGAAAACCACCCCGAACCCTGTCCGCAAACTAACAGTTAATGAGTTACGGCGGATACAAGGTGTTAGGAATTTTACACGTAAGTATTTTACGGATCGGATCCTGAAAAACGCGATTTTCGTTTTTTCACAACCTATGGCCAAAATGGGTACCATTCGATTCCGCGCATCGCGCTGAGCAAGAAAACCACCCCAAGCACGGTCCGCAAAATAATACCTCAAAAGTTATGGCCAATACTAAGTCCCGATACTTAATACATGTACGTACTTTACGGATCCGGCCCGGAAAATGCAATTTCAACTTTTTCGCGCTACGGGTGTAAAAGTCGTACCGTTAGATTCAGCTCGTCGAGTAGAGTAAGAAAACCACCCCAAACCTGTGTCGCGAGCCGGTAGTTGAAAAGTTATGACTTGGCCAAATTTTTCAGTGGCCCACAGATCGTGTAATCATTAGACGGATTTCAGGCATTGTAGTTTTTGATCCTTTTTAGACCCGATACCGGAGTCAAGGCCGCTGGCTTTGTTTCACCATCAAAACTGCAGAGCTTATTTATGAATGAGACTCAGGACTGTCGCATTACGTGATGAGGGTATAATTGTCAGTTTTCCTGTTGTTTTGGCAGGCTGAGTGCAACGTTTTTGATTTTAGGCTTCCCAAATTTGAAGTACAAATAAGGAATCTTGTACATGTAGAGTACACCGTTAAAGTCTCGTACGCTAAGTTAATAAGGTTTAGCTGCCTACTTCTTGAGCTTGGATAACGATGGTTTGGAAATTAAGCTACTAGGCTTTTTACTGTCAAAACTGATACGTGTCACCTTTTTATAATTATGTCAATTTATGTTTTCTTGTGGTGTGCTTATACTTCCGTGGATTTCGATTTTTATTGGTTTTATACTTCTTGATTTTGGTTTTATCCTGATAACCCCTTGGTACCTCTGTTGAGATAAGTTTGCACGCTCAAATGGACAGTTGTAACGGTACACGCTGATAAGGTATGACTAAGAGGGGTGCTAGGTACGTGAAAAGCTGCACGAACAAATACCTGTTGTTCTGGATAGGTTGGTCATCCCCTAGGAGTGTCCATAAAATTTTATTGCGCTCCCCCAAACCACCTGATGTTGTCCCACGCCGCCAGGAACTGGCGAACCCCTTCTTGGTGTCGTAGCACTGATAATGTGTGTAAATACCGTCGACCAATCAGAGGCGAGTTTGGAAAGTCACAACATTTTGTTTTCATTGGCCCAAATTGTCTCCATTTGTCTACCCAATAGGATTGCTGCCCTGCTGCTGTTTTTCAATTCCTGATTGGTTAAACCCATCGGCGAATCGCGTAGGGGCTGAGCACGGGTATAAAAGCACGCTGCACGGGCTGTGCAGTCAGATCAGTTTAGAAATTTTCGGTTTTCAAGTCGCGTGCTCGAGCCGCGACAGCAAACCGAGCTCACTACACGCGGTGGCGACATAGCGTGTACGTGAGTCTCGGGGCGCTATTCGACGGGGACAGGGGGGTACGTACGTATTTAAGGGGGGTTATGTCAAATCGGGGCCCAGTTAGGGCTATCTCAGTTTCACGAAAGGGGTGTGGAATACCATTTAATTTTGGTTTGAAATTTGCCTATCGTTGCCGATAACGTGGGTACTAGGTTCACCTATAAAATTTAGAAGTCCTATGCAAATTCTAAAACGTAGGGGGGTATCAACTTTTGGGGCATCGTGAAACTGCCATTTAGGCACAATGTAAAAATGACAATAGCTCACAGGAGCGATTAAAAATTTTACTGGTATTCTTAAGATACCTTCTTATACCCGAGTATTGGTTGTCAAGAAATGGCAGGAAGGCCAAAACTGCCTCGTGCTAAGCACCAGGATCTATCCAACAAAAGAGCTGAGCGCCTCGCCATTTGAAAATTTGTGTATACCCTGTGACTAGAGAGAGTTCTGACCAGGCCTCAGGAATTATAAGGAGAGTTAAGTTGGACTAATACCTGCACTCGTACTTGACAACCGAAACTCTGAAGGCACAGCCCGTACTAATAGACTGACGCTAGACCCATGCAAGAAATACTAAAGAAAAACAGCAGCAAAACGGCGCCTTTTGACTTCCCCGTGGGGAACAAAAAAAGTTATCAGGAAATTACTTGTAAAATTTGAACAATCAACTCGTGCAGCTTTTAGGGTGTATCTAGAAAATACCCGAGCCTGACCAGTCTATGTCGGAGATCTCAGGGAACTGTGCCTAGGCTGTTTACATCCGGGAAGTGAGAGCCAGGCGTGACACCCCCCACCCTCTGTGGTCAGGCTCGTCCCTAGAATAATCCAACTGCAAAAGGATGAGCAATTTCAAAAGCCCCCAAAAGCCCTCTGGTAAGGTGGCTAGTCCACGTTCAGGTACCTATGGGTATGGAGTTTCTTTAGAGAATCAAATTGATTCTAATTTCCAACTGTTGTTTCTTTTCTTTTTAGCAATTAATCTTACGCTAATACTAGCTATATTCACAACGCACATCTTGTGCTTCTCAAACCAACAACTCACAGCAAAGGATAGCTATTTTCCCAACTTTCCTATTAAGGTATAAGGACGTTTTAATTCGTGTTAAATTGATTGTCCGTATGTACTGTGTGAATTTATGATAAACCTAAATTTCAAAAACGCGTTCAGTAATGAACTATGAGCGATTTAAACCTTTTTCAACTCCTGGCCTCGAGCCATGGCAAATCCAAAATTTTAAAGGTACCAGATTGAACATTGCTGCTGGTTCGAATCAGCAATTAGTTTTTTTGTTAAAATCAAAGGCCAGGATCGATCCGCCTTTCCGTTAAAAGGTCTATGACCATGTGTCTAAATTTTGCAGGATCGCCAACCACATCCCACAAGGAATACAACAACCCCTAAAAAGTCCAACGCAGAAGACCAGATCGCTCTTGAATCCACTTATCGGGAGATATTCAAGAGAGATAGCATAAAACTAGCAGTCCTAATTAGCCGACACGGATAAAAACTCAATTGTTGTTGGTACGAGTCAACAACATATCAAGGTGTTCCATAGGAGCTTAGGCGTAGAGCGATATCGGAATTTTGTGATTCTCAAAACCCGATATCACGCCGGGGGACCATCATCCTCTGGACAAGTAGCTTAATAGGCAGATCCACGGCCACGAACACCCGTGAGAGTATCATCTCGGATACGTCCGCAGGGATACTCGTTGATCGTACCCGTAACA
>JASANG010000825.1:0-53308 GCA_030248215.1 Enoplolaimus lenunculus | reverse complement strand
TTACTCATATTATGATTGAATGTATAGCATTTTCCGTATGCATTGTGGAAGAACTCATGCCTGCAACATAATATGTTAGATGTATGGGCGAGAACAGGGCCGTAACAGTAGTATAAGCATATTCCTAAGGCTTAAGCCTGAATCTCAGCCTAAGCAAAAAATAGTCTAAAGCTGAAGCTTCTTTTATGCTTGTTTCGTAGAAAAACGTTTCGGCCCTGATCTTTACATGGGTCGATTTATTAGAAAGAAATTCAAAGTTTACATATTGATTCTTACACTGAATAAAATATAATCATTGGCACTGTGTCGATTAGACCAGTAGCTGTATTCTCAAATGTGTGTAGCACCTATTACCAGTTAGTAATTGCTCACGATGTATTTCGAAGTAATGTATTTGAAATGCAATAAATGTGCTAAATTTCAAAACTTGCAATTAATTGCAATTAAAAGCTACATGACGTATCACCAACTGCTAATAATTGCTGAATATAATTGCAAATATGTTCATAATACAGATGCGATATTTAATTATACAGCAAGAAACTGCGCCGACAGATTACGGTTTATGAGTCGAAAATGGCACTGGGGGTCACCGACCCTAGAGTTATACCCCACAATTTACCATTGGCATTCAGCGCCTTGGTACGAACAATATCTGATCGATTCTTCTTTAGAAAATGTCAACATATTAAGAACTTCTTCAGAAGCATCTTGTACGACGTATTGCGTCATTTCGCTGATTGTTGCACTCAACGATTGGACTGTCATTGGCGGTGGCTCCAATATTTCTTCTTCTTCTTCTTCTTCTTCTTCTTCTTCTTCCTCTTCGCCGTCTTTTTGTTGTTCATTTGTTTGTTGGTTTGTGTTTTCGCCAGTTGCTTGTCCTCCAAATGATGACTGAAAATAGTTTTATACGTAAATATAAATGAACTGAAAGAGTGGCGTCCGCAAGAATATTCAACTCAACTAAACATTGGATGCGGTTTCGAATTGAAATTCAAACTGAACCAGTTGCCGTGTGTACTAACGTTTAAAATGTGATTTCTTTGTAAAATTGGGTTCGAACCCCACCACATCCGCAGCCAAAATTTTCACGAAGGGCTCTATATGGTACTGCTTAACTCAGAATTGCAACGTAAAAACGTCTCTTGTAGAATTTATTTTCAAATCGCGTTAAACTGACGGTTACGCCGTTATGCGTAGCGGCCCATGCAAAGATAAGGGGCGGAACGTTTTTCTGTGGGCCTGCAATAGAGTAAGCTAAAACTTTAAACTATTTTTTGCTTGGCTAGGCTTTCGCTTAGTCTAAGGCTTAGGAATATGCTTATAATACCGTTCCGCTTCTGTTCTTAACATTGCCCCTGCGTTGCTAACGAAAATATAGGCAAAATATATTTGGGGGCGTACTGTGGCACACAGCGAGTACAGAGCACAATACAACTTTGCACTTGTCCAGTGTTCAGTTAATACATCCCTTTCATGAATAATTTCACTCCAAAATTTATCTTATGGACAATCTCACCCCGTCACGCGAGCTGTGGGAGGGCATGAGTTTGCTCATAAAATCAGGATTAATGATTAGTATAATAGAGTTACGAAACAGAAATAATATTTACCCCTGAATCAGTTGGAAGTACAAAGACGTCGCCGAGCAACGATTCAAGAACAGCTTCCTTTGTATCATCAACCTTAAAAATGGCAAACTGGATAACAAATTGAAAACTCAACGTTTTCCCATACAGTTCAAGATTTCACCTCAACATCAAGGACGTTAGCTTAGATCATTAGCGGATCAAGACAGAGTTATAAATTCGGCGTACGCCCCGTCAAAAAATGATAAGATTCCCGTAAGTTAAAATTTTCTCCACACAGAAAATTGGCACATATTTAGCATACAGTAAAAATTGCGTTTTATAATTTCTGAAGCCGCAGCTAAACTGAGTTTTTGGAACGCGTTCACTGTTCAACAAAATGCGTTCAAACGACCACAACGTAAATGTGCGAATTTTTGTCAAATTTGAAAACTCTGAGTTGCAGCCAAAATTCTTATTCCGGATGAAATTTCAGGTCAAAATTTTTTGTTCCTACTGCGATCTCAGCTTCGTTCTGATGCGAAATTAGGTGCAATTGAAGTTTTATGATTTCTGTTAAGATTATTGCAAGCTTAATCTTAATATTAATGACAAATTAGCATTTGAAATAGTAAAAAACAAAGTTAATATTAAATATTAAGCGACTTACAGTTGCAGTTTGAATACATGAATAACCATTGATATATTGAGAACATTCTTCGTTGCCAGCACACGGGTTACTTGCACATTCGTCAATATCTGAAACAGGAAAAAATAATGTAAAAACTATTAAGGGTGAGACTATAAATGTTGTACAGAGCCGTCCGTCGACGCAGGCCAAAGAAATTTTGTTTGCAAATTGATAATCAGCTGGGCCACACGACAACACACAAGCGCTATGGTACGACTCCTGATGGTATAAATTAACGCTTGACAGCACGAGACGTAACCGGACGACGCCGGACGTTAAAGTACAAAGCAACTTTTACACCGAAACTTAGTAACTTGAACACAATAAAAGCGAATACAACTGTTTACGCAGACGAGCGCAATTTAAGCCAATGGCGTTGTTTTATGACCGTCTTCGGCTTAGTCATTGGCTTACAACTTCCGCTGAGGCTTATAATTGGACATTGGCCATCATGCAGAATGATGTAAGTTTAAGATTGAAGCGAAGACACAAACTGTACCTGTTTTACAATCAAAGCCGGCGTAACCAGGAGGACAAATGCACGAAAACGTTTTGTGGCCATCAACACACGTCGCTCCGACCAAACAAGGATTACTGGCGCAGTCATTTTCGGCTAAAACACCCTTAAACTTATAGCCCACGCTAAAATTACGCTACTGGTTTCTTAGCTCATGTTACTTTGAAGAACTGGTCGTTTTTCCATGGACTCCAATACACATATCTTAAGCTTCAAAATTATTTATTGGTTAGGCTTAAACTTACTTGTAAACTTGTTCTTACGTTGATTCTTACGCTTAGGAATATGCTTATGCTACTGTAACGCCGTCAATGCAAGTCAAACGTGTGTAGCCCGTATCACCAGTTTGCGATAAATCTGCAAACAAGCGAACTGCAAGAATCACAGAGCCGACATTGTAAGCTTTAGTAGAATGAGCCAAAGCTAATTTGTGAAGCAGACCAAACAACAGTTCAAAGTAACAAAGTCTATCGGAAACTGGTGATTGGTGCTATAGACATTTGAGAATATTAGCGAAGATTTCAAACTTTATAAGCACAACAAATATTATTTTTGAATTTTCGGTATTTACCTTCTTAGGGTTGCGCTATACTTGTCGTGCAGCGCCGTCTGTCACCGTTCGTCACCGTTCGTCACCGTCCGTCACCGTCCGGCGCCGTCCATCACTTTCCATCACTGTACGGTGTCGTACGTCAGTTATTTGCGTACGATACTGCACGGCGACGGACGGCTCCCTACGGGTGACGCACGGTGATGGACGGCGCTGGTCGGGTGACCGACGGCGCCGGTCTGTAGTTGGACAGCGCCGGACGTCAATATAAGTATAGCGCAACCTTTGGAATTAATTATTTTCATCCATTCAGTGCAGGTTGAGCTCTTGTACACGTTCTTCCACATTTAAATGCTAAGGCTTAGGTTTAAACAAAGGCTTTTAACAAATGTCGTTGATTTATATTTCAAACTCACAAACATCACAGTGTTCACCAATCCATCCATCCAAACAAATGCAATTGTACTCGTTGTCAGGCAGTCCAACACAGGCTGCATCATTTTTACACACCGTCGGATCCTCGCATACCGGATCACCAGGTCTCACTGAAATCAGCTTCCGTTAAACCAGGGTCCGCACCCTGAGTGGCGACAGGCTTTCGTCCAAATTTTGCCCCAAATTCCCAAACAAAAGTTTCAGGTTCGCTTGTAAGTCATGTGAAATCATCCCTCGCCCCTGATAAAAATTGATTTGGTCTTCCTAGCCATGCTCAACTGGCTAAGACCCTGAGCGTTGGAAAACGCATACCTATCCACAGGGCTCATATTCTCAAATGTGTATAGCAACTATCATCAGTTAGTAATAGGTTTTCAAACTCACTAACCATCGCAGTAATTGAACTCAAAATTGGTATAGAAGTAGGTTGAATCATGTTATGCGAAAAATGTGCTAAATTTTAAGCCTCAGCATTTTATTGGATCAAAGGTTGCAAGACTTACCACCAACTGGTGATAGGTGCTATACGCATTTGAGAATACGGGCCCAGGTCTCCGGTAAATAATATGTGCAAACTTGTTACCTCAAACTCTATAAAACTTTTTTGATTTCCATGGCCATTTATTGATATTGAATTAATTTAGGCTCACAAACTGGTCTAAGACAATTGGGTACAAAAAGTGGGAAAACACTTTAGAACGAACCTAAACAGAAGGATTCCGGTGTATATGTGTCGGCACAAACGCAATAAAACGTTCCGGTTCCGTTGTAGCAAGTTCCGCCATTGTAACACGGATTTGGAAGACAATTATCGACAATTTCTGCTGAAACAAATAAAGTAAAAAATGTTCATTTTGCACATTTCGGCTAAATTTCATTCAGGTAGCGCTAACACCTGTCAAAGTTTGTTTTAACTGACCGGCGCCATCCGTCGTCATGCGTCGCTGTCGGTCGCCGTACGTTGATGTTCGTTATTGTCCGTCACCGTAAGGCATCGTACGCGCATCCCCACCCGTAGGTAGCGCTATTACCTACTCGTCCTGCAGCGCTGTCTGTTACCCGTACGGCACCGTCCGTAACCAGCACGGCACCGTCCGTCACTGTACGACGCCGTGCGTCATGGTGCGGCATGGTACGTGACAGTGACGCATGGCGCCGTACCGGAGACGAACGGTGACGGACGGTGCCCTACGTTTTCAAAAATTTAGCGCTACCCTCAGCAGACTAAAACATTTGACATTGCAAAAATACAAATCCTAAATGACTGTACTAAAGAATTTATGGAATCTATTTGGTTATTCTCCCCTTAGCCAGCGTTCGTTCAAAACGGTCTGACTTAAAAAATTTACGCATATCTGCTCTGCAATGTTTAGGACATCAAAAAATCGAATTTTTCAAAAATTCAAATTTCAACGTGGAATAATCAACTGTTAAACTGTTATTAGGAGGTAAAATATCACAAAAACTTTCAAGATGGGTTCGTTTGTGAGCGAATGCCGGCTGGAAGGAATATTCCTTGACTTTAGTTTCATTAAACCCTTGAATCGAATTGTAAATTTATCTGTTTAGCTAAGAAAAGACGCTAAAACGATAGTAACGAAAACTTTCTGTCAAAACTTTAGCGCAACAAATAACGGCAGCTGTGTCCCACAAGAAACGTCTTTACGTTGCAGGAAATTAAAAATGAAATTCAAGTTCAACGGAACTGAGTTCCCTTAAATTTCAATAAATGTAATTTCATAGCTGAGTAAGGGTGGCGCTATACTTTTGATGACGTCCGGTGCCGTCCGTCACTTGTACGGTGCCGTCCGTCACTTGTACGGCGCCGTCCGTCACTTGTACGGCGCCGTCCGTCACTTGAACGGCGCCGTCCGTCACTAACACGGCGCTGTCCAATACCGTACGTCACGGTGCCATATCGTACGCGAATTGCTCACGTACCATATCGTATGGTGACGGACGGCGCCGTACGACAAGAATAGCGCAACCCTACAACTTACGTTCACAAACGGGTTCAGGCAAATCATAACTGCCGTCAGGAAGGCACGTTCTTGTTGAATTTCCGACTAAATTGAATGTTGGATAACAAGTGTACGTCGCTGCTTCACCTGCAATAGGGGGCACCACAGATGCCCAGTTGTGGCCCCCGTTTTGAATTGACGGCAGCGCAGTGCAAAGCCCTGAAAATTTGAATATAAAGTTGTAATGGCTTAAGGATATAATTCTAGACAATAACACTTTTGGTATTAATATGATAAAGAACGAGTTGACCGGTACCCAAGCTGACAAAATGCAAACAACTTTGTGGGAAAATGTTACAAGATTTTCACAATGCAATATTTTGACCGTGGTTCACAATATACATAAGCTCAATTCGCACGTGCAACTTTTTACAGCGAGCACTGGCAGCCAGAGGTGTAAGCGGGTACCGTTGTTTTAAACGGCACAGAGCTTAACCCGAGGAAATTTAACTTTTTACCCGAAGGTATACCCTCGCAAAAGCCATTTACCCGTTACCCGCCTTTATCCGTATTATTTTTTCTACGTTCAATACAATTGTGCAGTGTTTACAATGCATTGATGTTACTCGCAACTTATCTGTCACTCATACGGTAAAAACAATTTAAAAATTCAAGTTATTCAACATTATCTGGTTTCAATTTTCTTATGATAATTTTATACGGGTAAAGATTAACAGATTTCTACCCGCGCTTTAAAATTCTTTTCCTGCGGGCATATCAGCATCAAACTTTTCTGACCCAGTCGCCCGCGTTTACCGGCCGGAACCCGCGGGTAACGTGCGAACGTGGACGGTTGTGCACCCACAACATGCAGTTTTAACTTTTACGTGCAACATTTGCAACTACAGTTTGTAAATGCAACTTGTAGCTGCAGGTGTTGGGAGTGCATTTTCAAGCAAAACATGCAGCTGCAAGATATTCCTAAGTCTAATCGTAAGAGTATGCTCATGGGTAAGCCTAAGCCTAGCCACAAAATTAGTTCAAAGCTTAAGTTTACTTCAAACCAGTTCCATTGGAAAACGGTCCGCCCTGGTCCATAGACGAGTTGAAATTTTCAACCTGCGTTCAAAACCGTTTAATGACCCAGTGTACATTTACTGGTCATTTACAACTTCAGGAATTGCTTAATATAAAAGAACAGCGACCGAGAAACCAAACGCAATTTCAATGTTAACCGACATTTCAGGTAGAGAATAAAAAGATACAGTAACCATAAACGTACGACTACAGACAGGAAACGAATAATCAAAATTAGATCCATTGACACAAGTCAACATTGAACTGCCAATCAATTTGTATCCGGAATCGCACGAATATGTCACCGAATCACCGTTTTTCAAATCGTCCGTTCCGGTGTTTGTTGTTTTGACGCCATTTGCAACATTTGCAGGACTGCATCCAATCGTAGCTGAAAACAGATTATGTATCAATTTGATTGGCTGTGGTGGATCGAAGTTGACTCAACTGCAGAAAAAAGATTGGTTGGAAATTAAATTACCTAATTTTCAAAATTAATCTTAATAAACAGCAAAGACCAGCAGATTCCGATTAGGTCCTTTTAGACTAAGTCTATTTGGGTGGCACTAGCCAAATTTCGGGGGAACGGCCCCCCCAATGCCCTCACGTGGGGACATCCTTGCCAACAATGCACTTATAAGAAAGTTGAGCGAACGAAATCAAAGGGGAGGTCGCGTTTTAGCCGGAGTCGGAAACAGATCTTCGATTGCATCCTGACATCTGCAGAACCTGAAACCGTTTCGACCGACGGATCATGCGTACACAACGGAGGTCACAAGGGATTTGTCAGGTAAACGGGTTTTATGTTTTTGTTAACCCACGTATGAATTTGTTGCCATTTTGCGACTCTATATCATCTGTATGCAAACATTTCGAGGGTGCGGCCACCATATCCCTGTGACCGCAAATACTTGCACACGTTCCCCACGTTTAAGCTAAAGGCTTAGGCTCAAGCCATGGCTCAGGCTTAGGCTTATGAATAAGCAAGCTTTTTCTACGGTCTGGCTAATCCTAATGGTGACGTCATATTTGTTGTGCGGCGCGGGAGAGCGCTGCAAGTCTAAATATGCCACGCCACTCGTCAATACGCGTCCGTTGTGGTTCGGTGCCGGTGACGAATAACACGTGGCTGGTGACGAATGGCGGGTGACGTCATCAACAGTATAGCGTCACCCTTACGCGTAAACATGGGCAGTGGAAGCATAAGAGCCGAACTAACTTTCACAAACCGGATCCGTTCCATTGTATGTGCCGTCATCCTGACATAACAATACTGAATGTGTTATGAACGCGTACCCAATGCCACATTCGTATGTAATTGTGTCTCCAGCAATAACAGGGGTACCCCCAGAACGCGATGCTATGCTGCCAAACGGAATTTCATTTGGTTCAGGACATTCGGCTGAAACAAATAAAGTGTTCAATGTACCAGTGGTTGTTCTCTGTTGTCTTTAATATTTTAACAGAAAACTGTTGACTAATCTATAGATGAAGGCCGTAACAGTAGTACAAGTAAGCATATTCCTAAACCTAAGCCTAAGTGTAATCCTAAACTGAAAGAAAAGCTTGCAATTTAAGTTTGGTTTAAGCCTAAGACTAAGCCACGACGTGTGGAAAAGCTTAAAGCCTACTCAGGCCTAAAGTCTAAGCCCAAGCAAAAAATTAGTCTCAAGTTTTAGCTTTGCATTCCCGCGAATAAAACAATCCTGCCATCCACGATGCAGGCAGTAGAGGACATAAGGAAGCCATGGCTCCCATCAGTGGGTTCCAATAAAATTGATTCCGTAAGTAAAAATGAATGTTGGCTGACACGAAGTAGTTTCCAAAAAATGGTCGGATTCTGAAAAGTTTTGCATATTTGAGCTTCTCATGATCTTCTCTTATCGTTCAAACCACGAACTTAAATTTTTCAAAATTCAATTTTTGAAGTTCTAAGCTGAAGTCCCACTTTGCATTGAAAAGTCACTTTGTTCAAAACTTTATCTGAACGGCCGAAGCGAACGATGCCAATATATTTCCAATCTAATTACAAGTTCCCGAGATATGATCAAATTATAACATCATTTAACCATAGAATCTGGTACTGAGTTGCCAGATTATCCCTATTCCAGGGCCGCAATTTCAGCCCTTACTGACCTCTTCGCCCCCCCCGTATCTCAAAATTTGTTTGCTACAACGACGAAACAAATTTATACTCGAATTCCACGTTTAAAAATTTTCTCGCCGCCTCGACTAAAAGGGGTTGTGCACCCATTCAGTAAACTGTTATGCTTTAGACGAACTCAGTGATAAAATTTAAATTTCAAGTTTAAGCAAAAGCCAGCAAATGTAGGCTTAGGTTTTAGACTGCATTTTTACTTAGGCTTCGGAATACACTTTGTCATCAGCGCTTAGGATTATTCTTAGTAATATGCTTAATCTAATGTTACAACATTTTAAGTATCATTGGCCACAAAAGCCTTGCCTTTGCATTCAGGCGGCTGGTTATCATAGTCTCCGGTCGACAAACAGGTTAACAGCGACACTCCAACCAATGAATATCCGGTGTTGCATTGAAACGTTACCGTATGCCCAACAATGATTGGAGTATGACTTTTCGTATAAACACCGTTTGAAATATCAGCCGGATCGGAACAAATTGCTAAAAATATTCAACAGTAAAATTATTCTAAGCATTGCGAGATATTCTGTAAAATGGATTGGCAAAGCCAGCAAAAATGTTGTTGTTAGCACAAGTTTTCGCACAAAATTCTGCTACAGTCAATTACGTGCCAAAGGGATTGGGGTTAAACAGCATTCCTTTGCAGTGGCGGATCCAGGGGCGGATCTTGGTATCGGATCTCTCAAACCGGGGCTCCGGGCCACTCAGTTTTTAACAACTATGAAATTAAGAAACGTGTGACGTGTCAAAGGATTCGTCATACACTTTCCGCAAAATCAATTGTTTGTTAAAGTGAGACCATATAAAAAGATATATGTAATTCTAAGTATCATTCTGTTAACCACTTCTCACATTGAGATAGGCAACTCAGCGCAGTGTATATACGGTAAATAATATATATCGCACCGTGTTTAACAATTGCAACACGTATACATAGTCCTAAATCACCACAAGACGTGAGAGCCCCTCGGACTCGAGCGTCAAGCTCCTATAGCTGAGTGGTGATGGTATACGCCTTCCACTCCAGTCACTGGAGTTCGAATCCAAGCATAAAAGTAGGTCTCAAGGGAAATAGAAAATATTCATGTGAGAAAGGGTTAAGAAATTGCGAAGTACATCAAAAAAATCATAACGTGCAGGTAAAATGTTGATATCGGATACCAACCCGTCACCCGAGAAATTCTCGATCCGCCTCTGTTTCTTTGAAATTTTAGTCCAGATCAGTGGCAGATTAAATTTGGTAACATCAGAATCTACGCCTCTTTAAGTTTTTTGCATACCGTAACTCCATTTTAATACGAAATCCCAGCTATGACCCTGGGTGTTTTCGAAAATAATTATCTTTAAGCATCAGTATCTGTAAGTTTCTCGACTATTTGTTTGCTTATTTTGTCTAAAATAAATCTTTAGGTACTTCAACCATAGTTTACTGCTCCAAAGCCAGATTAGGCAGAACCCCCAATAGAAAAATCCCAAAGAGGGCGAGACTTGCCATTTGAAGGGTCCACCCACCTCCACCCCCGGTACAAAAAATCGGAGGCAGATTGGTAAAAATAAAGTATACTTTCACAAGTTGGTTCAGGTACGTCATACGTTGCCAGATTTGTACAAGTTCGATTTTGATTGCCAGCCAAATAATAACCATTGTCACACGTATAAGTTACCACAATTGTGTCGTAAATCGGAGTCGATTGGCTTGTAAAGGTTCCGAATGATATCGGCGGAGGCTGAGCGCAAATTCCTGTAAAACATTAATAAATGTATTAATATGGTTAAACTTAAAATATTTGAAGCAAAAAAATAACCAGTACGTTTTTAGTTATTTTTGCCGCAGGCAATCAATACAAACGTTTACAATTTACTACTTTGTTGACCCATGGTTAACTGTATGGGCCTACCTAATAAGCCTAAGCCTAAATATGAGCCTAATTCGCAGACTGAAACTAAGGCGTAAGCTTCCCAATCTCTAAGTCCCCCAGTCCCTCGCATCGGTCTACGCAGTGAGCAGGCCGCAATATATATGGGCCACTGGAACCATTAGCCCGGAAGTCCTTTGAAGATTTTTTGTACCCTAAAATTTTTTGACCCCAACAAAGTTTTTTTAACCTTGCTCATAAGTCATCGATAACCCTTGTATGCCTCTCCTAAGAAACCACCTTCTTGGGGACCCACTTCGTTCGATAACAAGACTATAAACCAGTCCTTATAGCCAGCGCCAGAGGGACACCAAAGAACCGCGGACCCCTCGAAAACTTTTGGCCCGTTTACACAAAATTGTATGGTCGCGCCGGTAAAAATAATGTGAAATCCACGCGTGTCCCCCCCTTTCAATTTGTTACCACCATGATGTTGAATTGTCGGTTACAGGCATGCAAGACAGTAGGCACGTAAACAAACTTCCTTGAATGAAAAATTCGTGACAAATCAGTCAAAAACATAAATATAGCTGCAAAATATGCAATAATAGCAGTTAAAACGCAACAAACAAAGTAAAAATCACTGCAACAATACAAGCAAAACGTTTAATACTGAAAAATTGCATAATTCCGCTTTAAAATCATGTGTGCAAAAAAACTGCAAACCATAATTTAGAACGAAACCATTTACTTAGTATGTTATATACACTGCAAAAAATGGGGAGTCAAATTGAGTCTACGAAATAGGCTTTACGGGACTACACAAACTGAGTTAAATCCGGCACCGCCAGAGTCAAACATGCGACTTAGTGAGTCAAATTTAACTCATTCAGAGTAGAATTTGACTCAGTTTGGGCAGTCCCGTTGAGCGTATTTCGGAAAGAGTCAATTTGACTCACCATTTTTTACAGTATATTCAACCTTAAAACATGAAAAATGACTGCAAGCTGAAATTAATGTTTTTTGACTCAAATAAGAACTGGTGTATTAAAGTGCAAGACAAACTGCAATCGCAAACACACATCACGAAAATTTCAGTAAACAAATTTACATAGCTAATACTTGCAAAACATTTGGACAACCGAGTCAATATTGCGTTGATTATTCAAAAATACTGAAAACCTGTAAAGTTTAAGGTTACAATGATCGGTTTACAGCGAATATTTCGCACAAATTTGACCATAAACGCAACTGAATCGCTAAAATGTACAGCTTGAAATATCGAAATATATTTCGTGATTTTGAGACAAGTTTATACGATTTTTTTGCTATGTGAAATTTGATTCGCTTTTGATTGACCACAACTATCTTGGCGTAAAAACATTACAAATTTCTAACTGATCACCTAGGGTGGCGCATACTTGTCGTGCGGCGCTGCCCGTCGCCGTACGTCACCGACGCCGTCCGTCGCCGTATGACACAGACGCCATCCGTCGCCATACGGTATCGTATTGTGAGTAATTCACGTACAATACCGCACGATGACGGTACATTGACGGACGGTGACGGATGGCGACGGACGGTGACGGATGGCGACGGACGGTGACGGATGGCGGGGGGGGGGGGGGGGGGGGGGGGGGGGGTGTGGGGCCGGGGGGGGGGGGGGCGGGGGGGGGGGGGGGGTGGGGGGGGTGCCCCGGGGGGGCCCGGGGGGGGGGGGGGGGCGGCGGGGGCGGGGGGCGGCGGGGGGGGGCGGGGGGACCGGACGTCATCAAAAATATAGCACCACCCTCATGCTGTTTAGAGAATCAACGGAAAACGCATGTTGTTGTGGTTTATTCCGCGTGTCTCCTGCCACAGTTCCTTAGAGTTGCAGAAATCTAAGAAAATCCATACTAAAATCGCTGTGCACACAATAACTTTATAGAGAAATCCATCGCGTGTATTCAGTGTTCAATTTGGCTTCAAACGCCAATACACCAGATGGTGCAAACAGCGACCATCAAATTGAAGTCGTTTACTCTTGGTTAACAATTATGCAATTTCCACAATATCAGGCGTACATTACATGCTTTTGTAGAACGAGTACCGATACTCATTGGCTGAGTTTTTTAAATCATACAAAGTATTTACGTTTTTTAAGTAATTACTTAAGTCGCCGTCTTTTGAAAACAAATGGCTTAATTTTTAACAAAAACAAACTCGAAATTTGCTCCATGGACATAACAAGAAAGTAATAGTTTTGCTTTATATTATTGGAGGTATCATGAGAGCACAATTTTAATTCGACATCGTACATTAAATACGGTTTCAGAAACGCAGCCAATGGCTTCGGTTTACGCTCAATTGAGTTTGCACTTACGTTTACAAACCGGTACCTGACCGGTAAAGGAACCGTCGCTAGCGCAAGTAATATTACTTGTTCCAATCAAATGATGCGTAGAATCACAAAAATACTCGACGGTTTTTGATTCGTAGACCGGATCGTGGGAAACAACAAATGAACCGTACGCAATTCCGATTGGATCATCGCAAATAACTGAAATACTCGTCAAAGCGACTGCAATATGGGCCTGGAGACAGAACGGGGCCAGAGGGGAGGGGTCAATCCCTCCTGGACTAATTTTGACCGCGTTTAGAAAATTTTCAAGCTTGCTTGTAAGTAATCGAAATGTTGCAATATTCGTAAGATCCAAAGTTTTAAAAATCGTGTGATAAATAGACAGCACTTTTCACGATTTGAATAAACCGACTATAGAATACTGTAGTGATCCGAATAAAAGACTTCGCCAGTCAAGGTTGTAACCGGCACTTCAGACCTTTATAACCAAAGTGTAGCTGGAAAACCGGGTCACGGGTGATTTCGAACTAGCGACCTTTTAATTTTGGATACAACAAACGTATGAATTTAATTTACCAAAACTGCTAATTTTTTTGAAAACTTTGGAAAATACTCTAGATATTTTTGAAAATTAACTTTAAGGTCTCGTTTGAAATTGTTATTTATGATTGATTTGCACGGCAGCAGTAATTTATTTCACTGATAAGCATAAAGAACCGTAGCCAGGATATCATTTCAAGCTGGTATATTGCCATCAAAGTCTGTTAAACTGGCTTTTATTTTGAGTCATTGCAGGCAGGAATATACCATCTTAGTCCCGGTTTTGTGTGCGCCATTATTGCCAAATCAGCGTTTGTACCGATCCAAAGTTAGTAACGTAACTTATGGCTGATACGAAAATGCGAAGAGGTTTTAAAGTTGAAACAGATTATTGAGTGAAGCTCGGAGTTGCGCGAAACCTTTTATGTTTTGTACTCTGGAGTCGAATGCAGAATGTCCGTTTTTATCTGTTCGTCTTTCAAGAACTGTTTAAACGATTTTGATTCAATTTTTTTGTTTGAAAGTTTATAGGGGTGTTAATCTCGCGTTGGGGTTTTAAAATTTGAAGCGATGGCCTTTACGTTTAGCCGTAATGAGCCTAAATAGACGTACTTTTACAAACAGGGGCCAGTTCGCTGTACGTTCCATCACTTGTGCATGTAATATTGCTTGCTCCAATCATGAAATGCGTCGAATCACAAGAATATTGAACCGTTTCAGATTCGTAGACTGGATTGTGGGACGCAACAAATGATCCGAAAGCGATTGGTGTTGGATTGTCGCAAAGAACTAAAACTAGTCTGCCAGCTTTGTGCAATGCGCAAAAGTACTTACAAATCTTCCTTTCATAGAACAATTACGTGTATTTCCTAAGAAATTATTGGAAACAAAGTAATGCTGGAAAGTTGCCCAAAATATGTATGTGTGGTGTTCCAGCTTAATATATAGGTTAGTCAACGTGATTGCAAATTTGCAACCCTAAAAATTCCTCAGTAAACTTTTCAAAAATATGTTCTAATTTTGCATATATATGCTGTCTCTGGTTTGATATATGACGTCACAATCATTTGGAATGCTGCACAAAATACGTACGTGAGGCGTTCCATCTTTAATAAATACAGATTTTGTTTTTATAAAAAAATTTGTAAATTATTGTCTATAATCTTTTTTGAGATACGGTAGACTATTATGTGCAACTATCGCACAAACTTTTTTACAAGATGAAGCAGGACTGTTCAAAGCGTCCAAAATTGCTTTGTTTTCCCGTGTATTCTGAAATTTCGGGTACGGATATATCCCCCCTGGCTGATCTCCCATTGTACACTGGTTCTGCAATCTCATCTGTTTCCTTGATAGTGTAAAACAAAATAAAGTTTAATAAATCAGCTGAGTCTTATCGTCATTTCGAATCCAGGTTGACTTGCAAGAACAACTCTGATTCTAGATGGATTTTGTTGAATACTGCCTGTATGCTATTGTGTGAGGGCACCTAGTAAATTATCCCCTCTCTGTATTTTGAAACGTGTGATACAACGTCGATACAGGACGCCCGGAGCCAGCTCTAAGTTTAGGCTCATTCTTACGCTTAGGCTTAGGCTAATAGGAATAGGCTTTTACTACTGTTGCGATCCTGCTCTATACATAAGCCAAACTACTTGAAGGTAGGCAAAAATTTTGTGTTCGGAATGATCCGGTTCCGGCTACAGCACTCGAATACAATTGTCATTACCTTTGCAAACAGGTGCCTGATTGCTATACGTTCCATCACTGGTGCAGGTTAAATTGTTTGCTCCAATCAAATAATGCGTTGAATCACATGAATACTGAACGAACTCGAACTCGTACACTGGAGTGTGAGACGTAACAAACGAACCGTAAGCAACTGTTGTTGGATCAGCGCAAATGACTGAAATTTACAATTTAAATTACAACAAAGGACAATGAAGAATCCATCACTAAAGGTTAATTCTGTAGCTGGTCGCCGAAGGGAATTCGCGACAATTCGTCACCCGACAATTTGTCGCCTAAGGGTGTCCACAACAAAAGCCTAATCATAAGCCATTGCGTAATTGAATACTGATTTTTGTCTTTTTTTTTTTTTTCAAATAATTTTAAATTTTTCATATTGAGATTCGATATTAGACGATTGTTTTATTATATTATATAATATTTGTTTATTTAGGTCTTTTGTATTTTTGTGTTTGACAGATAACACCATGTTGAAAGAGTCAAATAATTAAAATTTTAAATAAAGATGGTTAAGAGTAATTGTCAAACAACACTGATATGGAGCGCTGCCAACGATTTGGGACGGCGTCAAATCAGTTATTTGACCGTAATTTGTTAAACAATCGTCTAATAACGAAAAATTTAAACCATTCCATTCAGCACTGCAAGGTTCATCGAATGATATACAATTTGTCAAACTTTTTGACAGAAAATTGTTTTGGGTCCGAAGAGGGGGACCATGGGACCTAAAAATCGAATTTCTCAAAAATTCAAATTTGGGCGTGGACTGATCAGGGCATATCATGAGAAGCTCAAATATGCGAACATTTTTAAAATCGAGCCATTTTTGTGCAAACGCGGATTGTGGGGACGTATAATAAAAAAGGCCACAGTGCCGTAGCAGTAGTACGACCATATTTCTAAACCTAAGCCTAAACGTAAAAGTTAAAACGATCTCATACCTAAGCCTAAGTCTAGTCTTAGCAAAAAATTATATACAGTAATGCTAAAGCTTTATTCTATTGCAGTTTTTCAGAAAAACGCTCCGGTTCTGATCTTTACATTTATCCAAGTTTTTAACAACCAACTGCTAATTAATTTTCAGCAGCAAATGTTCAAAATACAAAATAGACGTCAAGCTGGAACGCAGTTGAAATTTATGTTTGTATCAAAGGATGTCTTGCATCTAAATTTTATACACCTTAATACAATTTAGCTTTAAATAAGCTAAAATTTCTACGCGGTGACAAAATGTCGGCGTAAGGACAACGATCCCTAGGCGCCTATTTATTTCTACCTACCAAGGTGACCTGTGCCACGGCTACCGCCCGCCCTACCCCCCGAGGATGGTAGTTCCCTGGGTCCCCCGTCCAAATCCCTCCGCTATACGATTTAACAACGTTTTGCGGTTTCGAAACAATTTAGGTTTTACGTTATTAACAATTATTTGGTTTCTTGTTCATGTCGCTTACGATTGCGTTTCAAATTTTTGTTGTATAAGCCCCTGAACCTCAGGGGGATACCTTATAAGTGCGCCCCGTCTCGCAAGAAGGCGTTCACCTTAGGTACCCCTCTAGCCGATGGCTCTGACTGCAGGATATTAACCCCGACATACTTTTACAAACAGGCGCATCAACATCAAAAACACCATTATCCGTACAATTTCGAACTGCGGATCCGATCAAATAGTAATTCAGGTCACAGGTGTAAGTAACTGTTTCGCCGGCATATACAGGAGTTGACGAAGTTACATAACTGCCAAACTGCACGCTCAGAGCAGCATTGCAAATTGCTGAAACATTATACAGTATGGAATTATCAGGGTGCAAGCGAAATTACGATTCCGACTAGAATTCCGATTGCAATCCAGTTGCGATCCCGATTACAGGTATAATTGGGATTGTGATTTTTCATCGTTTGTAATCTGTATTATTGCAATTATGCGTGCAATTTGCCAACAGCTCTGTCAAGTTTCATAACAACCGGTAGTTGTATCAGTTCTCAGCTCAAATTTTGTACACATTTAATATGGCATTGAAATTATCACAGAAAAATATTGTATAAAGCTTAAGCTTACTCTATTGCAGTCTCGCAGAAAAAACGTTTCACCCCTGAATGGCTCCTGATCTTAATATTCGCCCGGAAATCTGAAAACTATAGCTTTCTTGGACCATGTACAGAACAGAACCGGAACAGTAGTATAAGCGCATTCTTAAGCCTAAGCCTAAGCCTAAGCGTATAGATGAGCCTATTACTAAGCCTAAGCCTAAGCGCATGGATGAGCCTATTCCTAAGTCTAAGCCTAAGCAAAAAATAGTCTAAAGCTCAAACTGACTCTATTATAGCCTCTCCGGAAAACGATCCGGCCCTGTTCTATACATGGTCCGCTTACTTTTGCATACAGGCGGTTGATAATTGTACAAACCACTATTTGTACACGTCAACTCTGCTTCGCCAACGAGAAAATGGGTTGCGTCACAACTGTAAGCGATCGAAATCGAATCATAAATCACTGAATCGACAATTGTGTAGTTGCCATCAACAATCGAAACAGGTTCGTGACATTTTTCTAAAATTAAAAAACAATATTTAAACTAAAGCGATGATATAATCGGCGAATATACGCTAGATACCTTGGTGATATGAGCCAATGTAAAAATCAGGTGCGGAACGTTTTTCTGCGGGACTGCAATAAAAGTAAACTTTAAACCTCAAACTAATTTTTGCTTAGGCTTAAACTTAGACTTAGATATAAGCTCATTCTTACGCATAGGCTTACGCTTAGGAATATGCATATGCTACTGTTACGACCCAGTTCTATACATTGGCTGCGAATGCGACGTTTTTGAAAATTGTTGCCAACTAACAGATACCCTCAATTAATATATTTGTTAATACAAATTATTCGTATTGTCACAAAATTTGTAGTTTCGATTTTGATTCCGGTATAATCCAGTTCCGTTTTGCACCCAGCAGCGCATGTTAATTGATGAAAATTGATTAACACACTATATATTTAAAGTATTTGTGTAGCCCTCCACAAACAAAAATCCTGGCTACGCCCATGCGACTGGAACATGCTGGACTGGTTCCAGGAATGAAACATATTGTTCCGATTTATTTTTGTTCAGGTTCGTGTTTACAGAATTTTTCAATCAATTCTAGGAAAATAATTTAAATATAAGCATTGTCTACAATTTTTCATACGTCATCTTAACCGTCATTTTTATAAAATGACGCTTATCTTTAGGGTTAGGGTCACCCTCCGTCTTCTTTGTAGCCAGAAAAGTTTTCGTAAAAGCTAAAACATAATAAATGATCAGAAAAATAGCATGGTTCTGGTTCCTACCTTACAAATTTAACTAAGATTGTATTTTAAGCTTATCAGTCGCTTCAATCAAGACAATTGTTCCACCATAATTTGTTATTCCTCGCTTAGTTATATCAAGAGTGGATGATCACTGTTTATAACAACAGTGTGCAACTGGGTACATTTTGTGTAGAAAAGAATGTACCCGGCACGCGTGGCATTTTTCCCTTACCCCCCTCATTTGGGGGGGGGGGTGTTGAAACCTTGAACGCAGGCAAATACTGTTGCGATACCCAGTGCAAACCTTGTCCGGTTATATTCTTGAATTAAGTTTAGCTGAGTTCTGTGTGCAGTTGACCTCCCCTAAATACGGGGATATAGGCAAAACGCAACGCGCGGCGGTACTGTTTATGCCACGCGTATTTTTGGAAGTTGCACACTCTTATTATCGACTCTTGGTTATATATATCAAGCGAGAATAATCGCAAATTAACAAGAGTCTGAAACTGGACACATTCTGTGTAGAAAAGAATGTACCTGGCACGCGCTGCGTTTTTGACCGACCCTCCTTTATTTATAGGAGGTACAACCGGAGCAAACCATGGCACATCATGTATGCGGCGTGAAACATGGTCCCCTTATAGTTTAATTTAGGGTATTCATGCGATACCGACCCCCTCTAAACAATGGGAGGGTCGGCCAAAAACGCAACACCCGGTGGTATACATTTTATACCATACGGGACTCCAAGAGTCGCACTCTTTTCATAATTCACTCTTGATGCCACTATCCAAAAAGTGCTTTGTTTGTAGTCTCAATATTCCAGGTGTAAGATATCATGGAACGTGAGTCCCTCCTCTAAATAAGAGGAGTACAGCAAAAACGCAACGCGCGATGGTACATTTTGTGCCACGCGAAATCCGATAGTGGCATAGCCTTGTCCGTAATCATCCACTCTTGCTGATATGCAACCTTTTGAATTAGCCGCTACACTCCTGGGTCCATTTTAATGTTTCAGCGAAATATTATTTTTACAACGAAATACATAAACTAAGCTTAAAATTACTTCATACTTTGAACTTGGATTTAAACTATTTCAACTTTACTTTTACAACTGGGAGCCATTAAATCATACACTCCTGTACTGGTACACGTAAGCATTGCATTTCCAATTAAATGAAACGTTTCCGAACAACTGTAATTGAGTTGAACGGACTCATAAATGGGTGATTGACTCGCAACGAATGAACCATTTCCAACTGCAGGAGGCGTTGTACATATAACTAGAAATAGCTAATTTCGTAACTGGTCAAAGTGGTTGCAACATTTTAGCAACGCCAATATTTGTCAAGCCTGTGTGGCAGATAAATCCTCGTTTTGTGCAGTTTGTGAACATCTTGTAAAAGTTGCGAAAATTTACGTAAAAATAACGTTGGAAAATGTTTATCGAATGGTGCCTACACAACGAACTTAAATTTGTTCCATGACGGAACGATGCCCAAAATATGTATGTTGGATGTTCCAGATTTAGATACCGTTTCAACGTTGTAGTTAGCATACACGTGCTCGTATTAGACTTAGGCTTGGTTTTGGCCGACGTTTAAAAGGATTTATTGGTAAACAAGTTTTTGAAACTTGAGTGACAACTCAAAAAAGCTAAATCTACATATCAATGCTCGTTCAACGAACATTAATGCAGACAGATAAATAATTTAAAAACCGAAATTTAATCTGAAGTATTCTCTTTTTTTCTTGTAAAACTTTTTTGACGTTGCTTTTTTAAGCAAATATTTCATTGTCGCACACCGAATCGCTGTTCTCAACGGAAAACTTATATTAACTCATTAACTTTTTTCTAATTTATTCGTAGCTCAATCGTTCAAAGTTTACACTCTAAAACGGCTAACGAGTAGACCTGAAGCCAGTCAAACTGATACAGGGAGTTGTGGGAGCAAAAAATTTTTGATGTGAGGAACGTTGTTAATTTCGCAAGACTTACGTTGAAATTTTTGTTGAAACAAATGGCTGTATTCCTTTAGCCCACCTCTGGCTTGCTCCAGATCTGATGAACGGGTTTGACCTGACTCACATTTTGTCTAATTATTTTACGGCGTTGTTTAACCTTTCGTTGACTCGAATTGTGCCTCCAATGCACCGGGCCCGTAGCAAGGGGCCCCGGGAGGCTCAGCCCCCTTGGAAAAAGTTTGGCCCCCCTAGAAAATTTTCAGTCTTACTTGTAACTCATTAAAAACCCTTGAATGCCCCTTATGACAAGTTTTTAGCCCCCCCCCCCAGAACGGTTAACTGGCTACGGACCTGCTCAGCACAGAACGTGGTGCTCCCATGGGGGGCAGGTAAAGGAAGTAATTCCTCGCCAGCTACGAATATAAATCCAAATATGTGCTTACTTTTACAACTTGGAGCCTCGTAGTCATACAGCCCATCTGCTTGACATGTACGATTAACGGTACCAATTAAATGATGTGTATCATAACATAAATAACTAACAACAACAGATTCAAATATAGGAGTTTGTGAACTTTGGTATGTTCCATCTGGTATTGGCTCAGGATTTGGACAAATTCCTGAAATTGTGTAGTAAGTTGTATTAATTTTCAATAACTCCAGGTTATTATAGATCTTTTAAACTTAGGCTTAGGAATATGCTCATTATTACGCTTAGGCTTAGGCTTAGGAATATGCTCATTATTACGCTTAGGCTTAGGAATATGCTCATTCTTACGCTTAGGCTTAGGCTTAGGCTTGACGGCTCGATTTCGTTTCCGTTGTCAGAATTCTTTTTTGATCCATCGGCTGAGGTGGATCCAAACATTTCTGACGGAGTGGGACAGAGGCGGGCTGGAAAATGTTATGAAACGCAAAAATTGTAAGGTAGACAGACCTTATCATTTTATCACGAAAAAAATTCTGACGGGGGGCGTACGCACTTTTCGCCCGTCCTCTGGATTTCCTAGTAGTTACCGGAGGCGACTTACGTTTACATAGGGGTGCGGCCACGTCGTAGACGCCTGCATCTGTGCATGTCCGTTGATTTGAACCAATCAAATGATAATTAGCATTGCAACTATAGGAGACGGCCGATGTTTCGTACACTGGGGATGTGGATGTAGTAAATGTTCCATTCGCAACCGGAGCCGGATCGTTGCAAAGCCCTAAAAGCAAACAACATTTTTGGGATTAAATATACATTTGAAGCTAAAAATACTTCTGGTTTCCACAGCCGGATGAGCCACCCCCATACCCCAATAAATTTCGCGCTGAGCGCAAAATGTGATTCATTTTAAAGATAGCTTCACACTTTCTCGATCCATCATTTTTCAATTTTTGTTTGAGACTGCATTTCGATGGGTATCCGCACAGCTATGAAACACAAGCGTGAACTCGGACAACTTTAGATCAAACAGCAATAAATTTTGTATCCACCTCTATGCTGGGGGTCCCACTCTGGAGTTTGAAGGGCTCCCACCCCTATCGACTGCGGCAGTGCTGGGTTCACCCTGAAAATTCAAATTTCTAATTTTGTTTTGATGTCAGTTTCCTAAATATAGCCCGTAAACGTACCAGCATACTTTACTACTGAGACTGAATCCAAATTGTGATTGGCTTCTGGCTTGTTCCGCTGAGAAGGTTTCTTTCACTATATCATGCGATTTGCATAATGGCCCATGTATAGAAGAGGGCCGGATCGTTTTCCGGAGGGGCTGTAATAGAGTCAGTTTAAGCTTTAGACTAATTTTTTGCTTAGGCTTAGGCTTAGGCTTACGCTTAAGAATAGGCTCATCCATACGCTTAGGCTTATGTTTAGGCTTAGGCTTTAGACTTAAAATATACTTATACTACTGTTCCGGCCTTGTTCTACACATGGGTCTGCAAAATTCGTGCTTTATAAATCTCTGGCCCTGCCAGTAGCCAGCTGAAGAAATTTCTGATTGCGCTACGGGCAAAAAATCCAAATTTTTACTTCTGCATATTGGAGTTGGTACGTTGTACAATCCGGTACTGATACAAGTACGATTGGCCGATCCAATCAAATAATATGCTGGCAAACAAGCATAATTCACTACTACAGAATCATAAACAGGTTCTGTTGCTGGTGTCACAGTACCGTTTCCGACAGGATCCGGATCTGCACAAATTCCTGAAATTAACAAACATTCAAATATGAAAACGTAACGAGGGGAATTCAAGACCAGGCCCCCTTTTCGATTTATGCTCACGGGTTTCCAACAGTTTTTCAGTTGGTTAATTATATACAACAATCCCCTGTAGAAATTTTTACGGAACAAAATCTTCTCCTTAATATCCAAAATCCGACTACTGCACCCTGTAAAAAGTATTGCATTGTTCACTTGCAGGCAGCATGCATGTAGACATATAGTCGACGATAAAAGCAGTTGAAGAAACGGGCAGCATGGCGCAGCGATATACAGCGTTCGCTTAGCTATTTCGCTAATTCGAGCCACTATCCGTCTACCTGTATTTTCAGCTGTTTATAAACGAGCCCGTAGACAAGAGGTATCCAGGGGAAGCTCGACCCCCTTTGGCAAAGTTGTGGTCCCTTAGAAAACTTTCAACCTTGTTTGTAAATCAAGGAAAACCATTAGATACCCCTATAGAAAATTTTTTAGTCCCTCCCTAAATGCATATAGCACCTATTACCAGTTAGCAATAAGTGTTCAAACTAACGAACTGCTGCAATTGCATATCTGAAAATTTGCATATTATAGTTGAGTAATCGAATGTAATAATTTGTACTTTGATTTCAAACGTCACCATTTTCTGGTTCAAAAGTTACAAGACTTATCTCCAACTGGTAATAGATGCTAGGCTGAATTTGAGAATACGAGTATCAAAAAATAACATCACAACAGTTGTCTTCAACGTACGTTTACAAGCCGGTTCAGGCCGATTATAGATTGCATCAGCAGTGCATGTAATATTTTGATTTCCGACTAAATAATGCGTAGACAGACATGAATACGTCACCACTGAGCTCGAGTAAATCGGACTGGTTGACGCCAGATAGTTTCCATCGCTCACTGACGGTGGCGAATTGCATTTGACTTAAAATATTACCACCACTGGATCTTGTAGACTTTCGCAGTTTACGGTCCAGCTCAGACTTTAGGGTGACACTTCTGATGACGTCCGGTGCCGTCCGTCGCCTCGCTGTCCGTCACCTTGCGGTATCGTGAGTAAATTATTGTCGTACTATGCTTTATGCTGACGAACACGGGCGGTAACAGGCGGCGACGGACGGTAACAGGGCGGCGACGGACGGCGTTCACGGCAACTAGAGCACCATTCTAAGGCTTATGTGTATGAAAAGATTGATGCGTGTTACTTTTTCAAAACCCAGTGAAATTTACCTCCTGATTTTTGTCCCATATTCGTCAGTGTGTCCCGTTTGTGGCCAAATCCGGTGGAGTTGAAAAAAACGTACACTAGAGACAGGGATTTAAAACTCGGAGCTTCAGTCCAAATAATTCTCAGGGAAATTTAGTCATTTTAATTCAATTGGTCAAATTACAAAACTAAAATTCCTAAAATGGATTTTTAGTTTCATAAAAAACTGTTTTGTATTAAATTACCAAATAAAAGTCAAAAAAGTACTTTTTAATATATTTTTGTTTATATTTCAAAATATGTTTGGATGTAAAGCTGAGACTTTTCAACATTTCTGATCAAGTGCGTAGGACAGGGATGATTACGGTTCAGCCAATAGCCTTTGAGATTTTTGTGCAGAGGATTCTTAGAAATGTTCCCAGGTGTATCAGGACAATTCGTCACCTGACAACTTGTAATCCGAAATTTCATCTGCTCAACAATTCATGACCCATCATTACGCTTAGGCTTCAGCTGAAGCTTAAGATTATGCTTAAAAACATGCTTAGAAGTATTTATAAGCTTAGGAAACTGTTGGACGGCAAGTTGCCGGGCGACGAATTATCATAGATTCACTTTCAGCCGGTTAACAAGCAAGAACCACCCCCTTACTGAACAAGTGTCTAAACGCCATTGGTAAAAACCTAAAAGAGGGGATGGTTAGATCATTGAGACCCCCATTTTTTGTTTTGACTCACCTAAACATACCGGAACCTCGGCATCGTAGTCCCCAAACTCAGTACACGTCCTATTCGCAGATCCAACCAGATAATGTGTCACATCGCACGTATAAGAAACAACGACTGATTCATACACCGGTGTATTTATTGAAGAGATTGAACCGTTCGCAATTGTTGCCGGATTATCACAGATTACTGAAAACTCACTTAACAATCACTGAAACGCATAATTGCCAAAAAACAACCCGACCTGTGACAGATTGAGAAATTTTTCCGACTCGAGAGATCGCATCAAATCAAACGATAATTGTTAAATTTTAATACAAAATTTTGGTTTTGTGTCATGGTTGGAGCGGTCAAGATCCTTCGTGGTCCACCTGGATCAACCTTCGAGACACGGAACAATTGGTGCACTCTGCAAACGTTGGTGAACGAACAACAAAGTTATTCCTCTTACAACTTTGACATGCGTGGCGCTAGAAACGAATGAAACGCAAAAAATGCTAATAAATCAAACTATCTGTAACACAGCAAACCCAGAAATTCAATATGGTCGGCACTGGATTCTAAAACACCAGTACTGCGTAATTGGTCTCGTGCCGTTATAAAAAACTGAACGGTCTTTAAGAGGATAAAGGTTAGCACTCGGACAAAATTTTCGACCAGAGCTCGTATAGAGGTGGTTTTTCACTGGTGTCTCGGTGTGACCTCCAAATATAACAACGGTACAGTATTGGAAGGCGTCCGTTGGATTGCCGACCACAAATACAGTACCGTTGTTACAAATGAGTTGAGTTTAAAGTTAGCCAGATCTGTATGGCTCATACTATTATACTTTAGGTCCAATGTATTCATTTACAGAAACATTAACAATTAATTGCACACAAAAACAATCGCGAAATGCATATTGCAAAATTTTGCAAACTCAAACTTCAATTTTTAGTTAAAATTAATAATCAAAACAATTAGCGATTTGAAGGTTACGCTATTTTGAAAACAAAAATTTCAAAAATAAAAATAGAAAATAGCAAGAAATATTAATTAAGCTGCAATAAAATAGAGCAAAACTTCAAATGTACGACGAAACTGCACTCAGTGAACTCTTATATCCATCGCATATTTGTGCATGCATTAATGAAATAAATTGCACAATATTGCACACGACATAATTGCGTAGCGTGCACGGCACGACAAATCAGCTTAAAATAACGCAACGTAAAGCATAGCCAAAAATAGTTATTTCAACTCGAGTTCATATTGCAATTAAACTTTAATATTCAACCAATCTTAGATTGAAGTTGAGTTTAACTTGATAGTTTTATAGTAATTTGGAATTGAACTCGCGTTAGAGCAATCAGTTTAGTCCCCGCTACTAGAAATCGCTCGTAGAAGGGTCAAGTCGATTTATAAAGGAAGCAAGAAACATTATACTAACTGGGAATTCACCTAATGCAGCCAATACGGTTTCTGGCCCGGGGTAGACAATATATCGGTCAGGGGGGTGGCGCCAATCTTCGCCCCTCCCACTCAATTTGGCCTGTCCATTTTGCAGTTAGGGCGTCCCGGTATCCGACAAAACTGCCATACAGTAAGCTTAAGCTTTAGACTAATTTTTGCACAGTGGCTTAGGGTTCAACTTAACTACACTGAGACAAAGGTTTAGGAATATGCTTACGCTATACGCCACTAAATATAACGCTGATCATTTCGTCAACAAAACCGAATGCATATGCCATGGTTCCAACCGGAGCGTAATTTTGTCGGAATCGGAATTAAATTTGCTCTTCGGAACCGGAACCGGAATTTTTAGATTTTCGTGTCACATTTGATACAGTATTTTCACAATGTAAGTTTTCAGTGCAAAGCATAATTCTACGAATGTTGTGGTTTTGCAAATCATTTTCTGTGTTTTTAATTGCCTTAAATTATGGTGAAACATTAATAGTTGAAACATTAAAATAATTTTGATGGGAAAACACAAGTAACTGAAAATACCGGAATTCCGGCATCACAATGACACTCCGTTGGAACCGGAATCAAAATACAAATTTTGTGCCGAACTTCAGTCGAAATTGGAATTCCGTTGGAACTCTGGCATATACGGCCAAGGTATAAGATCGACAGAAAAAGTTGTTTCAAACCTTTTGGACGATAGTGGTGTTTTCAATGAAAATATTCATGGTTCTTGTCAACTTTTCCCTATATTTAAGCTTAGGTTTAGGTTTACATAAGAAATGGCTTGCATCGGACTAAACCTAAACTTTGAATTTAGTGGCAAGCAGACAAGACCCAGGTCGATTTAAAAACTGACTTTTGCAGGTTGGTGCTGCCACGTCATAGAGTCCAGAGCCCGTACACGTCAGATTGACATTTCCGACCAAATAATGAGTCGGGGAACACGTATACGTGGCAACTGCCCCGTCGTAAATTGGAGACGTTGATACAGTATAGGTTGCGTTGAATACTGTGGGTGGAGACGAACATATGACTAAAATACATTTAGACAAAAGATAAAACAGGCAAAGCCGAATTCTCAAATGTGTGTAGCATCTATCGCTTGTTGATTATGCGTCGTGGAAACAGTAAAAATATCAAATGTTCAATTTTAATATTTGGCAAGTTTTGGGGTCATGTAAAGAACAGGGGTGGAACGTTTTTATGCGAGAGTGCAATAGAGTAAGCTTAAGCATAATAGACTATTTTTGCTTAGGGTTACGCTTAGGTATAAGTTCATTCCTACGCATTGGTTTAGGTTTAAGAATATGCTTATATCAGTTGTTACGGCGAATATCTGAAATGTTTAGTTTAGTAAAATAATTTTAATCACATTTTCTATGTGGATCTGCAATTTTATATTCGAGATAAGAAATTTTGCAATTTTTGAATCGCGTTTACAAATATTTCAATATTTTAAGAATTAAAATTTTTACCCAAAGCGAAAGGTTTTTTGAACGCAAAATCGCATTTCTGCTATATTTTGCGAGTATCTTGTGAGAAAACACACTGTCAACTTCAGTTGAATAACATTTTAATGCAAGCTTTTTTCAGCAAGACACAGCTGGTGGAGGGTGCATCGCCTCACCTTCCCCCCTGAATCAGCCACTGGACGGTTTTAGATGCAAAATCAAAGTTTGCCTATCGAAATATAAAAACAACTCCTTAATACAGCGCACAAGAAGGTTTCTTGTGGGTTCAAACAAAATTTTTGAAACATAAAATGTTATTAATGTTGTCAAAAGCCGTAATTTGATTGGTGTATGAAGAAGCCAATGGTTGGGTCGGGAAGATTTCGTTCGCTTTCAACGCTAAGGCAGGACTAACAATTACATTTGCGGCTACTACAACAGTTCGTCCGTCGTCCGACAACTCGTCAACGCGACAATTTTTCAGCCAATGATTATAATTAAGCTTAACCTTACGCTTTGGATTATGCTTAGGATTAGGCTTATGCTTCAGACTCTGCGTTGGGCAACAACTTGTTAGTTGACAAATTGCCATAGATTTACATTTGGCAAGAGTAAATCTTTAACATTAATTTCAGCTATGATTTAACTTTTTAAATCTTTTGGCCTATGTGAAGATCAGGGGTGGAACGTGTTTCTGTGGGACTTAAATAAAGTAAGTTTATGCTGTAGACTATTTTTTGCTTAGGCTTTAGCTTAGGCTTTTGCTTAGGCTTGGGCTTAGATATACACATCCTTACGCTTAGTTTTTTTTTTTTGCGGGGTGTGTGCTTTCGGGGGGGTTTGTTTTTCCCAGACGTTCTGTGAGGGAAGTGTCCTCCTCCCCCGGTTCTGCCCCGCTGGCTGTAAGACTAACAGCCTTAGTAATATGCTTATACTACTGTTTTGGCACTGTTCTGTACATTGGAGAAATTTTTTGAAATAAAATAATAAATTAATTTTTACTTTTACAAATTGGTTCGGGGACATCAAACAGACCCGCACTGGTACAAGTACGAACGTCATTGCCAATCAGATGATGCGTTGATATACATGTATACGTCACTGTGCTCGCTTCGTATATGGGCGAAGTCGATGCAACATAACTGCCACTTGCAATTGTTGCCGGAGTTGCACACAACGCTGAAATATGCCAGACGCAACGTTTCTTATTTTAACCTTTTAACTCATAGAATATATTATGAGGAACTAAACACACGTATACTCCGAGCAACACAGACACTGTGATCAGTATTTTACATTTATAACATATATGCGCAGTGCAAAATCTCCACAAGACGTGAGAGCCCCCTCGCGCTCGAGCGTCAAGCTCCTATAGCTGAGTGGTCATTGTAAACGCTTCCCAACCGAGAGACTGCGGATCGAATCTTACCTTGAAATTACATTCAATATAAAGTTGCAAATATTCATGTGAGAAAGGGTTAAATTAAGTTTACTTAATCGCGTACACAAAAGTTTTGAGAACAGGAATGATTGTTGAAATACGTTAACGAGTTGATAAGACGGGTATTTGGTGGGAAGGTTTATTAATCAATAACCCAATGAGCAAAATATACAAGTTTCAACTGAACTTTAACGAAATGAAATCTAAGCTACGCTCCAGATTTTATATTGAAAAAATAAAACTATTAAATTGCAACAAATGATGCACTGTTGGTAATCCGTACGTCGTGGGTTCCAGCCCCCCCCGTATCCGTAGCACAATTTTCGTGAAGGGCTCTATATGATACTGCTTAACTCAGAAATACTACTTTTACAATCACGAAAGTTAGGGCTACGCTATACTTGTCGTGCGGCGCCGTGAGTCACCGTCCATCACCGTATGCTATCGTACGTCCGTAGTCTGCGATACCGCACAGGTGTCATCCGATGACGGACGGCTCCGGACGGTGACGATTAAAAGTAATTTGCGCCACCCATGTAAGTTTATACTTTTTCGAACTATGTGACATTTTTCATAACGTAAGTTCTCGCAGCAAAAACTTGCATGTATGAGTAGGATTTAATACAATTATTAATTTGTAAAATAAGCCAAATTTTCTATTAAATTTAATTAATGAAAACGTTACCTTTGCATTCAGGGGTCGGAATATTATAAGTGCCAGTATCTTCACAAGTCAGCGTCGGCAGGCCGACTAAATAATGCGTCGAATTGCACGTATAATTCACTGTTGTTCCGTCAATGATTATACCGCTTGTCGTCACGAATATCGCGTGTGGTACGTTGTCCGGCGTATGACATATTTCTAAATAAAAAACACATTAAATAAGGTTAAAATTGTCCAATCATGTTTCTACAATCCGATTTCAACCATCAACATCAACTTAATAAATCGACGGTTATTCTTTTCTAAAGTTACATGACCAATTCATAATATTAAAGCTGCAACGTCCCACATATATGCGTATTTTGGCCTGCGTTTTATCTTTTGTAACGATTGTTTCATATATAAACAAGAGACAGCATATATATGCAAATTAGAACACATTCTTGAAAAGTTTTGTGAGGAATATTTTAGGATTGCAAATTTGCAACCACGTTGACTAGTGCAACATATAAGGGCCGTAAAAGCTTATTTCTAAAGTAGAACCTCAGCGAAAAATAAGCCTCTAACTAAGCCTACGTCTAGTCTAAACTTATAAGCCTAAGAAAAAACTTAGTGTAAAACATAATTTTACTCTCTGCAGTAACGGGGAAAACTGTACACCCCTTAAAGTAACATGGGCCGCTTAAAGCGATAGTATATAAAAAATAGGATCTTGATAGGCTTGCAGAATATAACTAAACTATAATCCAGTAAAGTATGACAAATAATTGGGTGGATTGAATGGTTTATAACGCATCTCGAACAAAACCTGGTGATTTACCAGATTTTAATCCCATATTAATGTATAAATTTACAAAAAATGACATAGCTAATAGAAAAGTTATAACTGCATAACGACAGAACCGCATCTAACAAGGATAGGATTGCTAAAGAAACTAGACGAAATTGACAATTTCCAAAAATGAATAGAGGGAGACATCGTATGTTTAGTATGGTGTCTTTTGGAAGTCAAGAAAATGCCATGTTCATATCACTAATTCTTAACTTAGGGCAGCTACGCAAGCAGGTTCGTAACCAGTTCAACCTGCTAGAAATGAGTCAAACAGTTTTAGGAGGGGCGTGCAGTTGAAATAACAACCGTACAAGCAGGGGCTATGACTATTGTTGGTATTAAGTAACTTACTGTAACAAGTTGGTTCGGGTAAATTGTACTGCCCGTTTGCCTGGCAGGTTAAATTTGAATTTCCGACCAAATGATATCCTGTGTTGCATGTGTATGTCAATACAACATTTTCAATGATTGGATTTGACGTGGTGCTGTGAGTCGAATTTCCGACAACAACTGGTGACGGACAAATTTCTGAAAAACAAACTTTATTTAAACTACAAAATTAAAAATATATCAAAATGTATTCATTCGTAAATAGTAGGGGTAGCGCCATACTTTTGATGACATCCAGCGCCGTATGTCACCCGTACAGTGCCGTCCGTCACCGTTCGTCACCCGAACGGCTTCGTCTGTCACCCACACGGCTCAGTCTGTCACCCATACGGCTCAGTCTGTCACCCATACGGCTCAGTCTGTCACCCATACGGCTCAGTCTGTCACCCATACGGCTCAGTCTGTCACCCATACGGCTCAGTCTGTCACCCATACGGCTCAGTCTATCACCCGAACGGCTTCGTCTGTCACCCACACGGCTCAGTCTGTCACCCATACGGCTCAGTCTGTCACCCATACGGCTCAGTCTGTCACCCATACGGCTCAGTCTGTCACCCATACGGCTCAGTCTGTCACCCACACGGCTCAGTCTGTCACCCATACGGCTCAGTCTGTCACCCATACGGCTCAGTCTGTCACCCATACGGCTCAGTCTGTCACCCATACGGCTCAGTCTGTCACCCATACGGCTCAGTCTGTCACCCATACGGCTCTGTCTGTCACCCATACGGCTCAGTCTGTCACCCATACGGCTCAGTCTGTCACCCATACGGCTCAGTCTGTCACCCATACGGCTCAGTCTGTCACCCATACGGCTCAGTCTGTCACCCATACGGCTCAGTCTGTCACCCATACGGCTCAGTCTGTCACCCATACGGCTCAGTCTGTCACCGTATGGCGCTGTCAGTTTTCGTGCCTCACGGTGAATTTCCAAAAAAAGGCTTTAAAAATCTAATGATCATTTGAACACAAACAGGAAATTTAGCCTCGTAAATGGGAACCGACGCTACGCCTTGTGAGCCTCCTGATCGGGTAAGTCACCAAGACGTCCCAGCTGCCGTTCCAAGGCCCCTTATGGTTCACACTGAGGTTTGCTTGTTACTTTCCGAGGTATCAATATCCTTTTCTGAGGCAGTATTCAAGAGTCAACCCCACCAATGCTTAAATATCGTTGAAAAAATTGTCGAACTGCTACTGAAAAGATGCTCTTAAAGCGTTCAAATTCATTCAACCGACAACAGTTGGCCAATTGTTCGACTGTGTTCCAATATTCGTTGAGTCACTCTGAATGAGACCCCCTGAAGGGGAGAGTCGTCCCTACGTGGGTAGAAGGGTGTGCAAAGTTTGGCTCCTGCTTTGAATTAAACCGTCATACTTTTACAAGTCGGATCAGCCACGTCATACGCTCCAGTTACAAGGCAAGTTGTCACATTTGCGCCGACCAAATGATATCCTGAATCGCATACAATCGTTCGAGTAACATTTTCTATGATCGGAGTTGAACTTGGAGTTATCGTAGCGTTTGCAATCGTTGTCGTTGGACAAATTGCTGAAAAATGTGAAAAATTTATTTCTGCACTGTTATACAGGAAACCGCTCGCCTCTGTCTAAAGCCTTTGATGAAGGGTTGCGCTGTACTTTGTTGATGTCCGGCGCCGGCCGTCACCGTGCGGTATCGTACGCAAGTAAACTCACATACGATAGCGTATGGCATAAAAATGGTGACGTACGGTGCCGTACCGGTAGCAGACGGCGACGGACGGGACCGGAAGGCACCGGACGTTGAGTATAGCGCAAACCTTAGCCTTAACTGTGCGAGAAGGGTACAAAAGCCATGAATGTTATATTTAGATTCAACTATTTTGCAGATAGTATTAACTGTATCGTAAACTTTACGATATATTTTCACTTAAAAAATAAACAATAAAACAAATAAAGATGTAAAATAGATAACAAAAACATAATTAAATCTTACCGTAACATATCGGCTCAGGCAAATCGTAAAAACCAGAAATAAGGCATGTAAGCGTTGCCGAACCAACCAAATGAAAGCCTGAGTTGCATGCGAATCCGACGGTAACATTTTCGATAATCGGCGTTGTACTCGGGGTCACCACTCCATTGGTCAATATCGGAGTGGCGCAAATTGCTAGAAAAACGCTAAATGTTATTCAGCATGGCAAACAGGGGTTTTCGATGACTTACAAGCAAGGTTGAAAGTTTCAAGGGAAGAGTCCAAAATTCTTCCAGGGATGGGCTAAGCCACCATTCCGCTTACCTCTGACTACGAGCCCGAGCGACATCCTATTAAGTCGCTTTCAAAAAATGATTAGATATTGTTTTATAAATTCAATTTTATATCAAATAATTTTTGTACACATCGTTCGTCAAATACTTTAAGCCCTATTCACACGTGCAAGCTTTTGCTGCGAGAATTTGCACCTGCAACCTGCGCTTGCAAATTTTGTCCGAAATTCCGTTCGAAAAACTTGCAGCTGCAAATAATTCATTAAAAATCACAGCTTGGAAGTTAGTTCACCTGTGTAAATAACAATGCAAAATCACTGAATTTATTGCAGCCGCTTTCTCATTGGCTGATGAAAAACTGCAAATTCTGAGTGCAATTGGCAGCTTCAAGTTCTCGCAGTAAAAACTTGCACGTGTGAATAGTGATTAACGCATTATAATCCCAAAAGCGACCTCTTTCAGAGAACTCGCGAAATATTTTTGCTTTAGGCCAAAACCATCACTTACGTTTACAAACCGGTTGAACCAAATCATAATTGCCGTCAATCTGGCAAGTTATCAAACTGTTTCCAACCAATTGAAAATCAGCATTGCACGAAAACGAAACAGTCACACTTTCAATGATTGGAGAATTGCTCGGGGTTACGACACCATTATTCAGCAATGGAGTGGCGCAGATTGCTGAAATCATCAATGTTACTTTCAAGGCCGTAACTGTAGATTATCAACATTATAATCTAAAATCTAAGTCTACTCTTTTGCAGTCCTACCAAAAAAACAGGACGACCCTAAAAAAGCTCCTGAAATTTAGCAAAAATTCGAGAATGCGAGTGGGTGTAGTCAGTGTAGTGGCTGATCCTGTGTGGCTTTACAATTGTTTTCTGTTTATTTCACAAAAGTTTCCTTCAGCTTCTTGCTCGTTTTGCTCGCGATGCTTTTTCACAATAAATATTGCCGACATCCGTCAGAGATTTCTACATGTGTACAAATACCAAAATAAGAAGTTGTTGCAACAACCGTGTGCTGCAGTTGAAGCAACTCGAGTGCCGAGTTCAGTCTCCAAAACCCTACTGACTGTGCGCGTGGGTTTGACTCTTCCCAGACCAAAATTCTGGTTATGGAAACAACTTTTTTTGTTTATTCGCTTGTTTTCGTTAGCTTGAGTTATCACAGTAACCAGTCGCGTTAAAAATTCCAGCCAATGTAAAGAACAGGGGCGGAACAGATTATAAGCATATTCCTAAGCCTAAGACTAAGCCTAAGCGTAACAATGAGCATATTCCTAAGCCTAAGCATAAGCGTAAGAATAAGCATATTCCTAAGCATAAGCATAAGCCTAAGCGTAAGAATAAGCATATACATAAGCGTAAGCGTAAGAATAAGCCAAAGCCTAAGCGTAAGCGTAAGAATAAGCCTATTCCTAAGCCTAAGCGTCATTGCTAATATAACCCTGGTAAGGCTGCTAACCGCGTGTTCTGAACTAAGAATGTTGGTAAACCACTGCTATGTTAACGTAGCTGTCCCTCAGCCAGCATTTTCCAAGTTCGAAACCAGTACATTATCGTTGACGAATCTACGACAATTCGTCGCCCCGCAACTTGTCGCCCAACAGTGTCCTAAAACCTTTGAATAAATCTATACATAACTCGTACCTGCGCCCTAACCCCGTATTCTAAAATGTGTGTAGCATCTATTACCAGCTGGTGATAGGTTGAATAACTTTCGAACCAGACAATAGTGAAGTTCGAAATTCAGCACATTTATTGCATTCGATTTTACTCTACATCTTCCCAAATTTTGTGATCAACAATTACAGTAGTTCGTTAGTTTGAAAACCTCTTACTAACTGGTAATAGGTGCTATACGCATTTGAGAATATGGGCCCTAAAGTTTACAAACGTACGAAATAACTGGCTTACGTTTGCAAACTGGCGTTGCTGTATCGTAAGCACTGGTATTCAGGCACATTGTCGATGCAGAACCGACCAGCGAAAATCCTGAATTGCACGCAAACGCCACTGTAACATCGCGTATTATTGGCGATGAACTGGCAGTTGCTGTACCGTTTCCAAGCGTTAATGTCGGACAAATTTCTATAATTTTGAAATTATTATATTAAAACCCTTTCTTACATGAATATTTTCTACATCGTCTATAATTTAATTTCAAGCGAAGGTTCGAATAGCAGAATCTCGGATGGCGTTGTATGCAATGCGCGTTGCTTATTCACATAAACACTTTGTGAGTTAGTTACTCACAGTATACTCTATTCTGCAAAAGGGTCAGTTAATACACTAGTTGTTAGCATAGTATACAGGCGTATAGTTCTAGACGCCGAAACACACCATAGAAAGCACATTGGTACCAGTATCCGGTCCCCAAAGGGGCGGATCATAGCATGACCGGATCTAAGGCTATCTGTAAGGTTGGTATCAACAATAAATATTTAATACAGGTCAAAATTATTTTCTCTGTTCAAAATTATGAACCTTGAAATACACGTCACGGACGCCTTAAAGGCATGGGTCCTAAGGCCGCAGCCTTTTCAGCCACGACTATGATAATACCTTGGGTTAACAATAATTTTGTCAACGCTGCCACAACATTTTTTTGTATCACTGGTTACAACATAAAGGTGCTAAGAATGGCGGACCTGTACATTCGGACATCATCACAGAGACATACCAGGGGTACAGGGGATCTCTTAAATCAATTTCTTAAGCAACGAAAAACAATCACTTACCGGCTTTAGAATAACCTACTGAATCATAGCGGTCTAAAGTCAGCTCGAAGTATCCAGGGGGCATGTGGTTGTTTTACATAAACTTGCAATACTTTTCGATGGATGGGTAAAATTTTTATTGAAGCTCCTGAGCGCTTTTGGGTCTGTTTGACGATGACCCCACGAACAAAGTTCCAAGTGTAAAAACAACTGGAATATAACTTTAAGTTGAAGAAATAAAATTGATAAAATAATTTAAAAACAACTTACTTTCACATACCGGATACGCGAAGTCATACAGACCGGATGCTTGACAAGTGATCGTTGCGTCTCCGACCAAATGATGACCGACAGAACATGAAAAATCTACCGTAACCGATTCAATGATCGGTGACGACGCTGGTGTTACCGTTCCGTACGTCAGTGTCGGTGTTGCGCATATCGCTGAAACAGAAGTAATTCTAAGTCACGCAGTACCATATTGAGCTCTTCGCGAAAATTATTTTGCCGCAGATGCGGTGGCACTCAATCCCAAGACGTACGGATTACCGGTCAGCTGGTCTAACCACTGATCTGCGCAGCCATGAAAACTTTTCGCTACAATGGTTTCATATACCATAAAGTTTGGTACTACGAGATACGTATACCGCTGCTGGATCCAAAAAGTGCAAGTGATGTCAGGATTGGCTTGGCACAGTCGGGTAAACATGTGAGCATCTCGTCCGAAACCTTACTTCTCAGTTGAATACTTGCTTTATCGGTTGATCTTTGATTTATACACCACGGGATATATACAGGGGTCCTTAGCACTCGATCCCTACTTTGTACAAATATACACATTACTTTGTTTTTTCTGTTTTTATTTTTGCCTTTGTTTTTGTTTTCGTCATTGTCTTTGTTTTTTGTTGAAGTGCTACTTGCCAACTCTTTCCGATCGGATCAACAATTAATGTCGTTTCAGTTGGTTCCGGTATTATGAAAGGGCTGATCCGGCAAGACCGTAGCCAGCTCACCTTGTCAAGTGGATTAAAAAAATTTTCACCAAAGGTATGCAAAGGTTTTCGTTGACTTACAAGCAAGGTTGGTATGATTCTAGGGGGATCAAAGTTTTCAAAACGGCTGAGCACCTTCCCCCGCCTGCCGTATCTTTGGGTATAAACCCGAGAACCGGTCGAGTTTATTCGAACAGAGTGCGCATAAGCTTATGGATCCGCAATCTATTGGTGTAATGATCTATCACGGGCGTCCAGCGAAAGCATTAATTATGTGCTGAGAAAGGGTGCAACAGCGAAACTTTTACTTTTGCTGTACTTGTGTTAAGCATTAGCTTAAAAGCCTTAACGTTTGAGAAAAATGTGCACATGAGCGAAACGTTTGTTTACCTTTACACGACGGCGCCGAAACGTCATAAAGACCTGTTGACAGGCAAGTTAACAAGTTTGATCCAACCAAATGATGGCTTGCGTTGCATGAAAATGTTACTGTCGAAGTTTCATATACCGGATCCGTAGAAAGTACCATATTGCCGTTTGCAATTGCAGTTGGCGTTGTGCAAATAACTGCAATTTGAATGCAAATTAATTACTAACAAGCGAGTAACCAGGCTATTCGGTCGGAAGTGATCTAAGGGCAGCGGGCAGTAAACGTTGAAATTACAACTGTGGCAAACGTTTTTTGGTTCTTGGACAAGGGGTCTGGTGCCGAAGACCCCGTTGGCTAATGTGCGTGATAACTTTCATAGCACATACAGAGTGCTGAAATACAGTTCGCGATTATGGGGGCTACAAGTTCGGATGAGACAAGACAAAAACCAGTTTTAACTGGCTTAAGAATACCTTTCTGGATTCGAAGGCAAAACAACTTTTCCCATAAGGTCATCAAAGTTTACAACTTTTCGGGCGCCTGCTATAAGCATAAGCCTAAATCTTAACCTAAACCTAAGTTTAAGCTTAAACCTAAACCAACGCTTAAAAAGCTGGTGCTAAGTATTAGCCTAAGTCTAAGCTTTTCAGTCTCTAGTACCCGACTCAGCAAGTACACCAGCCGTTCTAATACTTGGCATGAACCAGTTCTGAGAATGAAATTCCGCCAGCCTAAAGCGTCGTTTGAGGTATCTGGCACCTGGTCTTACTTTTACAAGTCGGTTAAACGGAATCATATCCATTGATATTTCAGTTTTAATGCAAGATTCTTTTTTGATCGACCAATCAAAATGCAGATGCAAGCAATTCAAGCGACTTGCAACTGCGTTCGCACGAGCGAAATAAATTAAAAAGCATTAAATTTCAGTGAATAATTTGAAGCTGCAAGAACTTAAAAGCTGTTTGGTTACCGAACTTGCACCTACAAATTGCACGTCCAAAAATTTTGCTGCGAAAACTTGCACATGGGAAACGACAAATAAGTTAAAATTTAAAAAATTGTTCAACAATTAAATTTATCACTGGATCAACAGGATGATGAATGAATTCTGGTAGACTTTTAATGTTTATTTCCAAAGAGCCATCACTTTTATTCTGAGTATTGACATTAATTTATATGAAAAATTTGAAGACCACTGCAATAAATATCGAACAGATGCTACAAATTGTCAATTTGGCCAATGATGATCAAATAATACCACTTGCAAGGCTACTCAAACCTATGAATTAATTCACAGTGTGTATTCAACATAAATAATTTGCAGCTGCAAGTTATCAGAATGAATGTTCTAACAAAGCTTGCAGCTGCAAGTTTCAGCTGCAAGAACAGTTCTCGCGCAAAGTAGGTTTTGCTCGAAATTATATAACTTGAAAACGTTTTCATACCAATGCGTTTTTTGTTTGGTACTGTGAAATATCAACTAAGTTTGATATTTGAGTTTTGATGCAAGATTCTTTTTCGATCGACCAATCAAAATGCAGATGCAAGCAATTCAAGCGACTTGCAACTGCGTTCACACGTGCGAAATCGATTAAAAAGCATTCAGTGAATAATTTGAAGCTGCAAGAACTTCAAAGCTGTTTGGTTACCGAACTTGCACATACAAATTGCACGTGCAAATTTTTGCTGCAAAAACTTGCACAAGTGATAGGGCTTAAGTTAGAAATGCATAGATTGTCAGTTTGACTTGTACAATTTTAAAGTACATTGCACCCAGGTTTGTTTTAGTTTAGTTTTAATCTTATTATTACTTGTTTCTTTATTATTTTGGTTTGTTTCAATACTGTTTTAGCATCAAAGCCACTGTTGCGTTCTTTTTACGAACAGAGAATTCGTGGTTTCATACTAAGCAATTGTGTTCATAGCATGAAAGTGTTCATATTGAATCTGCGACGATTTGTCTTGTCACTCAACAGTGTTCTAAGGCCTATTAATAAATCTAAGCATAATCCAAAGCGTAATGCGGAGTCTAAACCCTGAACTTATAAGCCAAGGCATACTGATGGGCGGTGATTTTTGTAGTAGATGAAATTTCTGATCACAAATTAGCGGGCGACAAATATATAGCGTGATTAAGTGTCTATATTACGACAATTTACTCTAAATACCTGCACACGTAGGGTAACAGTACTGCCACCGAACTGAAATTTCCATAGTGTAACACCAAGCCCTTTTTGTAGCTGGGGAACTATAGCAATAATTGTTTATATGCGTAGCAGAATGTGTATGAGGATACTGTGCTGACCACGGTTGACAAGGTATCCCATGCTGGGTGGTTGATTTTGTGCCGTAATAATTGTAAGCAGTCGCATCACAAACCGTATTGGAATTGTTGTAGCAGGCATCGTTTGGATAGCAAGCTTAAATATCAAATAATTATTTACATATGCTCTATGTTGTTTCAAAGCTGAAACCATATTGCTTAGATGAATCTATCATATATACATATACACATATGTATAAAATAGATATATGTGTCGTTCCCAGAGCAGCTATCCTCAAATCAAAATCAGTTTGTATGCCAGTAGCTGTTTAGCTGCCACTAACAGCAATTTCCGTTCTGGAGCACGACATGTACACATTTTGTCAGGAACATCATTTTCTTAGTGGTCATTTGTTCTGTTCCTGGAAAACAAGACTTGCATGCTCGTTTCCATGCACTGGGGTTTTAGAGCCGCCGGATAGAACCAGGCTAACATCTGGAGGCATGTGTTTAACGGTTGAGAGTTCACTCCCTTGTTTGGCTATAGCTGCTGTTTGGTTGGTTTACTTCGCGCCATCACTTGTGTTTTTTATTATTATTGTTATTGATTTGTTGTTGTTATGAATTCTTCTTTTGCCTTATGTACATAAAGATTTGGTGTCTAACATGTTATGAATTGTAATTTCGTCTGCATGTATCCTTGTTGTTTCCTAGGCTAAGTTCTAGGGGACTTCAACCCCGCATCCCTTCGAACTCGTTGTTGGCTATTTTGATGCACGCCTAATTATCGACTAGATGTTGACTAGAAACTGATTAGAAATAAATTTGATACCACCCTTGATGCTGGCTAGATTTTATTTAAACTTCGACGAGACAACCGAAAAATCGCACACAAACACCAGTCAAATGCGTGATTCTTTTCCGTTCGCAGGAGATTCTATTTAGCGCAGGCCAATAGACGGACTCTTCAAGTCGTCTATGTATTCCAAGGAATTGAGGGTGTAGATGGGTGTGCCACTTAGACAAATCGAAATAGCAATTGGATTTAGTCACAGTAGCTCCGATGTGAGCCTACGGTGAACCGGCAGAGAGTTTATTGGATTCACGGAGCGCATAGCGCGGACCCTTCGATGTGTAGCAGGGGATTATTGCGGTAACTGGGGAATGTGTTAGCGGGGATCTTGGGGATATATTTGGAGTTGTTTCTGGGGTCGGTCGATTCTAGCGGGGCTAGTTTCGGTTCGTGTTCTGGGACTTCTGATGATTTTTACGGTTATTTGAGGGAAGTTTTCCGGAGGTTTTGGGGCGTTTGTTACGCAAAAGTTTACATTTGTTTTGTACGGTGTAAGTAGTGACTTAGTGGACATCAGGTTAAGTGATCATAGTGGACGTACTTAAACCACATAAACAAAGGAACTTTCGGCACATTAGCGTGATTAAGTTCGGCAGTCTAAGCATATCACTTGTATTGTGTCATATTTGAGCTTTGCTCTCGTATTGCTTTACTTGCAGTGTTTGGGGGAAATAAAAGTGGAAAACGACTACATTATTGAATTAGAGCGAGGTAGCGTCATTGAAAAGCGGACTTGAACGCGGAGTTGGTGATTTACACGAGCACACAAAATCACGAACTGTTTACAAAGCGTGGCGCAAGAATTTCGGCAATGAGGTTTCGGACCACCCGCCTATTGCCCCCACCCCCTTGTCATAGGTGTCGGATCTACCCACGTGCAAGTATACGAAAGACAAGACGCAGAATGAAACCGGTTTTACCAGCTCCGGCTTTGGCAAAAAATCGACATCCGGCTCCGGTATTTTAAAGTGCCGGATATTATTTTTGAAAAACTTCAAAAGACTTATATCATCATTCGTTTTTATACCAAGTACCATGAAACTGCTTGGCTTACTTTTACATATTTTTTCTGTCACACATGTAATCTAAATGTTTGCATGTGATAGTTTACGTTCACAATCTTCACTGGGTAACAATAAAGTTGGAACACCAGATATAGATGACGAGTGTTATTCTAGGGCGTAACAGAATATATCTCAGCATATTTCAATTATTCCTAAGGCTACGTGAGTCTCGGGTCGCTGACTAAGAACCGGGGGGAGTATGTATGTAGGTTTGTGTACCGGGGGTACTTTGGAAATTTGATGAAAAGGAAGCCCAGTTAAGATTCACTCGGTTTTACGAATGGGCTTAGGGGGAAGAAGTGTGCATCAAAATCTGTCTATCGTTATCAATAACGTGTGTGGGGTTCTGAGGCTTTGAGGGTGAGACTGAAATGAAAACAATATTTCCTAAATTCCTTTCGAGATTGACTTTGAAAAATTTGGATCCAGCAGTCTATGACATAAGTAAAGTGCATGTCTAAGGTTGCTTGGTAAAAGCTCAGAGGATAGATTGTCAAAGCGACAGGGAAGACACATCTGCCTAGTGCCAAGCTATAATATTTGTCTGACCAAAAAACCAAGCTCCGAGTTTGCGAGAAATTTTCAGTCTGCCCTGTAGCGTGAGAGGTTTCTTAACAAGCCCCGGAATTTTATCTGAAGGGATATGTTAAGTAATTTGATAATCAAGTCACTGAGTGCAAAGCCTAATCAGCTATTAAAGTGCCCGGGAAACAAAAGCACTGATCGTCAGCATGGCAAAAATCTTCGAACAAACCTATCCCAAATCTCTTCCAATATTTAGTACACGCTTGCGGTTTTTCAGATTTAGAATTAGCAAGAGTATGGCGAGCTTAACCACATTAAGTCGGTCAGCTGTTTTAGATCGAAAATCAAGCTAACGTTTGTTAATTAGCCGCGCTCAACTTAGGGTAGGCCAGCTGCCATTAGTACAGGTAGTTGGTCTCTCCGTGTAGTTAAACGTACTGGTGGGTACGCAAGGTAAAACGGCTTGCCCACGCTCAAATATCCCAGGTACAACATTAAACCTTAGAGTTTCGGAAACTGGAAAATATAGTTTTCATTTCAACAATTACTTCTCTTAAGCTGTTATTAGCTATTCTTTGTTATCAACACACTGCGCTCCAAAATAAAGCGGCTTTCGACGGCAATTTTATCTGAACCTAATTTCCGGATTAAGATACTTGCACTAATTGAATTGTTGCTGTATGTACTGTATTACTGGACGATGAGCGATGTTCTTTCCTTTTAACTCTTGGTCCTTGAGCCGTGGCAAACATCAGAATTTCATAGCTTAGGAGTTGTTTGCTTAAAACCAAAAATCGAGTTGTGCTTTAAAGTTGGTCCTGGTTCGAATCAGTGGTTTGTTATTGAAAACCCAAAGGCTCAGAGATCGATCCGCCTTTCAATCTAAATGGACTCGGACCGTTGAATTAAAATTCTTCAGGATCGCCTGTTGATTCCCAGCGGATACAACATTCCTTAATCATCAACCTAAAGACCTGGTCGCTCTTGGACTCAATCACACTGAGCTAGTTTTATTGGGAGAAATAGTATAAAACACGCGGCTGCCGGCATAAAACACGGATAAAACTCATTTCTACGAGTGCGATCCAACAACGCATACTGGCTTTCTAAGGAAGATCAGGCGTAAGACGATATCGAAACTTAATGACTCTCAACATCTGATATTACGCCAGGTTGACCGTTATGTTCTGAACAAGTAACTTAATTGGTAGATCCACGGCGTCGAACACCCGCGAGAGTATCATCTCAGATACGTTCGCAGGGATGCTCGCAGAACACACTGTAACAATATATAAATCTCTATAGCGCACTAAGACGTGTGTACTGCAATAACGCTCATTCTCACTTGGTTTGCATGTTGGAAAATCTGCGTTATATGTTCCGTCAGGTAAACATGTCACACTTTGTGCACCAACTAAATCATGCAATGCGTTACAGGTGTACGTTACTGTAACACCCTCGTATATGTCTCCGGATGCGGACGTTGTCGTATAAGTTGCACCATACACCGAAGGATCTGGACAGATTTCTAAAATCATTTAAATTTACGTCACGCATGCTCCACAACATTTTGAGTACACAATGTGGAATTTTACATCGACAACTTTAGGTTTAGGAATATGCTTATACTATTGTTCCGGCCATATTATATACATTGGCCAAAGTGGTGATTTGAAAACTATAATTAGATAAATTTAAGCAGGTTAATTATATCATATTCCAGACAGCCAGCCTATAAAATACACAAAAAGTTTGATTTTCAAAAGTTTTTCATAGGTTTGGGCTTCACATGAGCGCACTTTCTCGAAACTATTATATTGCTAATTGTAAATGTAAACTTTTCCATCGTAACAAACTTCCACATCGACTCGTTTACTCTAAATTTTATCAATTTATCTTTTATTCTGCTTATCAAATTGTCCCACTTCAATAGCCGTCAAAACCGGACGCCACACATTTTGGCACGCAAAAAAAGTTAAATTTTGATCAAAAACATCCTTTTTCAGGTTCTGTGCGAACAGGATCCTGGCAGAACCGCAACAACAGAGACGTGGTCGACGAAAGTTGCTGCTTCCTTGGCATTCGCTGGATTCCAACGGAGTTCAGGGTTTTTCAACAGAAATGGTCCGGTTAACTGGGAGAAAATCTTGAGGAGGGACGGGGGTAATTTTTTATACAACATTACGGTGTTTAAGCGTAAATCCCATTTCAGCATGATTAATCGCTCAGATATGTTAAAACACTCTGTACGGTCATCTATTGTATTAATACTGAAAAATTACACAAAAAGTTTGTTTGATGCCAAAAATGTTAAATAAACTTTTAAAGCTAAAAATAGCCCGACCGGCAGTAAAATCTCGAGTTGCATGACTTGAACTGCTGAGCAAATTTTGTTTCGCCGAAGTTATCCAAGTTGCGAATTCATCGTTTGACTAGCGAACCCCCAGCAGCCTCGGCCAGCTCGACAGAATACGAAACGAATAACAAAAGCAAGCTATCAGTTTAAGGTACCCTGTAAAAAATGGTGAGCCAAACTGACTTTCTCGGAAAAAGGCTTTTCCCGACTACACAAACTGTGTTAATTTCGCCCTCCGTCAGAGTCAAACGTGCGACATAGTGAAACGAATTTGACTCTGGTGGAGTTGAATTTGACGCAGTTTGTGTAGTCAGCAAAAGCCTATTTCCGAGAGTCAATTTGACTCCCCATTTTTTGCAGTGTAGGTGCTATACTTTTGATGACGTCAGTCGCAGTCCGTCAGTGTTAGTCACTGTCTGTGGACTAAATTTTATCGATTCCGTCCTAAAATCTAACAGCTTAGTGGAAGAAGTGCTTCGCGAGTGACGCGAGTCAGAAGCCAAACTCAATTTTAACATTAAATCGTAATACAAAGTTTTAGTTCGAAAATCTAAGTGGCGATAAATGATCCTCTGATGACGCTGGTGTTACCGTTCCGTCCGTCAGTGTCGGTGTTGCGCATATCGCTGAAACAGAAGTAATTCTAAGTCACGCAGTACCATATTGAGCTCTTCGCGAAAATTATTTTGCCGCAGATGCGTGGCACTCAATCCCAAGACGTACGGATTACCGGTCAGCTGGTCTAACCACTGATCTGCGCAGCCATGAAAACTTTTCGCTACAATGGTTTCATATACCATAAAGTTTGGTACTACGAGATACGTATACCGCTGCTGGATCCAAAAAGTGCAAGTGATGTCAGGATTGGCTTGGCACAGTCGGGTAAACATGTGAGCATGTCGTCCGAAACCTTACTTCTCAGTTGAATACTTGCTTTATCGGTTGATCTTTGATTTATACACCACGGGATATATACAGGGGTCCTTAGCACTCGATCCCTACTTTGTACAAATATACACATTACTTTGTTTTTTCTGTTTTTATTTTTGCCTTTCGTCATTGCCTTTGTTTTTTCTTTGAAGTGCTACTTGCCAACCCTTTCCGATCGGATCAACAATTAATGTCGTTTCAGTTGGTTCGGTATTATGAAGGGGCTGATCCTGCAAGACCGTAGCCAGCTCACCTTGTCAAGTGGATTAAAAAACTTTTCACCAAAGGTATGCAAAGGTTTTCGTTGACTTACAATCAAGATTGGTATGTTTCTCGGGGGATCAAAGTTTTCAAAACGGCTGAGCACCTTCCCCCGCCTGCCGTATCTTTGGGTATAAACCCGAGAACCGGTCGAGTTTATTCGAACAGAGTGCGCATAAGCTTATGGATCCGCAATCTATTGGTGTAATGATCTATCACGGGCGTCCAGCGAAAGCATTAATTATGTGCTGAGAAAGGGTGCAACAGCGAAACTTTTACTTTTGCTGTACTTGTGTTAAGCATTAGCTTAAAAGCCTTAACATTTGAGAAAAATGTGCACATGAGCGAAACGTTTGTTTACCTTTACACGACGGCGCCGAAACGTCATAAAGACCTGTTGACAGGCAAGTTAACAAGTTTGATCCAACCATATGATGGCTTGCGTTGCATGAAAATGTTACTGTCGAAGTTTCATATACCGGATCCGTAGAAAGAACCATATTGCCGTTTGCAATTGCAGTTGGCGTTGTGCAAATAACTGCAATTTGAATGCAAATTAATTACTAACAAACGAGTAGGCAGGCTATTCCGTCGGAAGTGATCTAAGCGCAGCGGGCAGTAAAAATTGAAATTGCAACTGTGGCAAACGTTTTTTGGTTCTTGGAGCCAGGGTGTGGTGCCGAAGACCCCGTTGGCTAATGTGCGTGATAACTTTCCAAGCACAGACAGAGTGCTGGAATACAGTTCGCGATTATGGGGGCTACAAGTTCGGATGAGACAAGACAAGAACCAGTTTGGACTGGCTTAAGAATACCTTTCTGAATCCGAAGGCAAAACAACGTTTCCCATAAGGTCATCAAAGTTCACCACTTGTCGGACGCCTGCTATAAGCATAAGCCTAAATCTTAACCTAAACCTAAGTTTAAACTTAAACCTAAACCAACGCTTAAAAAGCTGGTGCTAAGTATTAGCCTAAGTCTAAGCTTTTCAGTCTCTAGTACCCGACTCAGCAAGTACACCAGCCGTTCTAATACTTGGCATGAACCAGTTCTGAGAATGAAATTCCGCCAGCCTAAAGCGTCGTTTGAGGTATCTGGCACCCGGTCTTACTTTTACAAGTCGGTTCAACGGCATCATATCCACCGGTTGATGTGCAACTAAGAATTGAACTGCCAACCAACTGGAAACCTGCGTTGCAACTGAAGACTGCAGCAATGCCTTCGTATATCGGAGTTGCAGACGATGTGACCGTTCCGTCTGTTATTGTTGGCGTTGAGCATATAACTGCAATTGAAAAAAAGCGTTGTTATCAAAATTTCTGGAGAGCCATGAAAAAAGTACCTTTAATTCGCTTTATTATAACCTTTGCATTCAAGAGGTTTTAAATTCTTGTTGTCGTGAGACGCCGTCCGTCACCATAGAGTATCGTAGGTGAGTAGTTCACGTACGATAGTACATCGGTGACGGACGGCGCCAAACGGGTGACGGACGCACCGGATGGTGCCAGACGTCAAGTATACCGCAACCCTTAGAATAGCATTGTATTTTTATAATAAAAAATATTTTGTCGCTCGCTACCCTAACCAGAAAAACTACTTTTTTGGTGTGTTATCAGAAGTTTGTAATTTCTGAAAAGACACGAAAAAAAGCACTTAACAGGATTTCGAATAGCATTTTAGATTTTAGTTCAATCAACAGTAGATGATCACTTTTTAGACAAGAGTGTGTAAACTATTCAGGTTGTGCATGGTACAAAATGTACCAACACGCGTTAATACATATTTCGATATACCTTTGCATTCAGGAACAGGCAAGGCATAAAAACGTCAATTTCTTAACATTGATTTCAAAAGCAGGGCCAGCGGCAAATATGAAGCGTTAAATTTGCAGTAATTAACCATTTTGACAAATTTAATGAGTTGAATCGCTCAGTCTGAGTTGGAATACCAGAACTCAGAATTTTTAGTTGACTCAATTGATTCTGAGTTAATTAAGCAACTCATCACATAGAGTCAACTCAACTCAGAGTGAATTAATGATTACTGATATTAATTCAGAAATTACCAACTCGCTAGCTAAATTGATTAATCAACTCATTGGAATTTACATTGTAGCAAATTCAAATTGGCGTTATCATTTTTTACATACTGGGCCCAACTTGGACCAGGTTAAATACCGAGACAAGTAGGTACGTCCCTGATATGTCCCTTCTGAAAAATTTTTAACCCCCGTAGCACGATGAGCTGGATACGGGTCGAGCAGGGTACCGAGATAAAATCCGTTGCAACATTAACTTTCAAATATAAAAAAGTTTCAGTTTAAATTTTTAATTCAAACGCAAATATTTGAGAATTCTTAATTGAAAACATATTAAAATATATTTCAAACAATGCAAAACTTGTAGAAATAGAAATCAGACATTGTAATTCAGCAATCGGTTCTAAACCACGGAAACTCAAAATTCTGAGACTGAGACCTGCGAAGTACAAAGAAAGCATTTATAAACAAATTTTAGGCTCACTTTTACACGACGGTGGTGAAATATCGTAAGTAAAATCTGATTGGCAAGTAAGAGTTGCAGCTCCGACAAGAACATAATTTAAATCGAAACACGAATAAGTGATTTGATCGTTGGCAATTACGCCACGATGATTTGGCATCGAAAATACACCGTACGCGATTGCTGTTGGTAGTGGACAAGTGTCTGTAAAGTAATCATTTTATGGCTGGTGAGTTTTGTCCACTTTCAACATATTGGCCCATGTAAAGATCAGGGGCGGACCGTTTTTCTGCGGGACTGCAATAGAGCTGGCTTCAGCTTTTGACTATTTTTTGCTTGGCTTAGGTTTAGGATTAGGTTTGGCATAGGAATATGCTTTTAATACTGTTCCGCCCCTGTTCATTACATTGGCCACCACATTTAAAATTACCGTTTATGTTTTAGGCCAAAGTAGTAGGCATAGGGGCCTATGCAGGGCGGCACAAAAGATTGTTTGAATTTATTGGGAAACATATTTTCAGTAACCAAACTAAAACGTTATTTTCTAACGACAATTTTTCTAAAAATATTAGGAAAACGTTTATTTCTTTATTGAATACATTGATTTGTTACTTTATTTCAAAACTTTTTCGAAAATTGTTCTGTTGAAACAGTTATACTTGTCAAGTGCACCTTGATAATTGTATTTCTTAAATCTAAGAAATTTTTTCTTTAGCCACAGAATTATTATTTGCGTGTAAGGACGGGACGTTTTTCGCGAGACTTTCTATTTCAGTTTTAGAATTTTTTGTTAGCTGTAAGTTTTAGACTTAGCTAGCAATATATTTATTTTTAAGCTTAAGGCTACACCGAGCGATAAAAGCCTTGTATGTCCTCCAAAAAGTTTAGCCCTCCTAGCAAGGTGAACTGGCTACAGGCCTGAATTGCTAGTTCAATTATATCAAGAGTGGCTGATGCATACTTCAACAAGAGTATGCATCTGGGTACATTCTGTCCAGAAAATAATGTACCCGGCACGCGTTGCGTTTTTGGCCTACCCCCTTCTATTTAGAGGAGGGTACAAACTATGCGAATCATGCCACTTTATGCATTCGGCAACAAATTGATTCGCTTATAACTTAATTTAGGATATATTAAGAATGGGGTGGGCCAAAAACGCAACGCCCGGTGGTACATTTTGTACCATGCGAAACCCAAAGGTTTACACACTCTTGTATCATGCACTCTTGGTTATATTATGGGTAGTATATTACCGCAATAATCGCCGTCCATTCTTAGCTGGCACACCACGTTATGAACACCGTCCAGATGATCTGTCAAGCCAGTGTTAAAATTAATCCACGCATACGAATACGGACCATTGTTATCTTGGTTGGCAAAACTTGCATATCTGAAACAGTAAATTCTAATGAGTTGATTAATCAAATCACCTAGCGAATTGGTTATTTCTGACAGCTTTTGAGTTGATAAAACGACAGTAGTGAAAAAATGGGGGTTTTGCAACCGCCACCGCCACACTCACATGTGGCGGAGTACGGTATTTTACAGTACCAGGGTCCTAGTTTTACAGTACCGGTATCGGCTTTAAATACCCATTTCACTTTAACACATAGTGACTGTTACCGTATTTTCAGTATATATCGGATCTAGATGTAATGCACCGCCTGCGGTTTTACAATACCGGTTCTAGTTTAACATGGTGTTTAGCCTTCCACCCCATCTCCAAAATATAAAGAAAAAAGGTTGGCATTGTAAAGTTTTGGTCAACACCAGTGGTATACGGAGACAAGCCCAGCATTAAAAGGTCACTACCTCAATCTTATGGGTTTTTTATTTTACAGAGGCATGCCGAATATGAATAACACTGGTGTGCGAAATAATTTAACCCGTATATAAATATTTTTGTTGTTGGTTAAAGTCAGATTATTTTGACTCGTTTAAGGTTTTGATGCTTGTAAAGGGTCAAAATTTTCAAAATTAGAGATCAGCTAAAATTAATTTCTAGAGTCCAGGGTCTGAAAGATGTGAAAGGGCCAAAATGGCCCAAAATTCGAAAATTTTTTGAATTTTTCGTATGACGTTTATATGAGTTTGGGAGTTTAGTAGTGGTCATAAAACATACTGCTAGGGTCTAGATAAGGCTCTAGTAGGTCTACGAGGGCCAAATGGTCAAAATTTCTAAAATTTTTAAGTTTTTCATATGAAGCTTATTTGAGTTTGGGAGTAGCCTACTTTTAATAAAACAGGCTTTTAGGGTCTAGATAAGGCTCTAAAGCGTCCACGTGAGCCAAAATGACCCAAAATTGAAAATTTTGAATTTTTCATATGACATTTATATGAGTTTGGGAGTAGCGTAGTGGTCATAAAACAGGTTTTTAGGGTCTAAATAAGGTTCTAATAGGTCTACGAGGGTCAAAATGGTCCAAAATTTGAAAATTTTTTGAATTTTTAATATGACGTTTATTTGAGTTTGGGAGTAGCGTAGTGGTCATAAAACAGGTTTTTTCTGTTTAAATAAGAGTCTAAACGGTTCGAGGGGGCCAAAATGGTGCAAAATTCGGAAAATTTTGAATTTTTTATATAAAGTTTCTTTGACTTGGAGAGTTTGGAGATGGTCCTAAAACAGGGTTTTAGGATTTAAATAAGAGTCTATAGGGTCCGAAAGAAAAGTTTAAAGATTTTGAATTTTTTATACGAAGTTTATTTGGCTCGGAGACTTAAAGTAGTGGTCATAAGACTGGCTTTTAGGGTCTAGATAAGGTCTAGGAAAACACAACGTCAGTACCTATATTTTTATTGCGCATTAAGAGCATTTGTAATTAGCATGTTAATGCGTTCATAATATACAACATTATACTTTTTGCACATGTTTTCTATAACATCAGTCTGAATTCTTCCATCATCTAAACACCCACCAATGCCCATGTGTGCACATTGGCTTGGCTGATCTAAATTTTTTCAATATTACGCTCTTCAATTATTCGTAATGTATCGGCAGTCAGTTTCTTGACATCTATACCAAGCATTTGGTGCAGTGCAGTCCAAAAATCTACGTATTCATTATTCATAATGTTAGCAACTTGGTTTACCAAATTGTCGTGAAAAGTATTCATTGAGCAACCGCTTTCAAACTTGCCGAAATGTAAAATGATTAAATTTTGCTTGCAAAGATCCTTTTATACTTTCGTGTTTGAATGTTGACGACACCGTTGTGTGTAAATTCAGCATTCTGATTGGTTAGCTAAGCTTTCTAGAAACTTCGATGCTTGCGTCAATCTGATTGGTTAATATTTTCTAGAACATTCGATACTTGCTTTAATGTGATTGGTTAAATAATACACAGTAAAACAATAAAAAATAAAAATTATATAAAAAATAATGTATTGTTGCATAAAGCAAATACTAACAATATTTTTAGAGCTCATACCGCATAAAAAGACGCTGTTACTGTTGAAGAAATTGGTGATATGAGGTTAAAAAAGTGGGTAAAAGCATTAAAAGGACATTTACGCAGTTATTATTTGCAACCAACTGCGCCATATACGGACCTTTCAGTATTCATGAGGGACTCACGAGAACTATTGTTAATGTTGTTCAATAGAAGTAAGCACAGAGGTATTAAGTTTTGGATTAGTGTGCAAGTGCAAATGGAATAGCTAGACGGTGACATCATGACGGCACATTTCAACATCAAAACCCGCACATTACTATCAGGTTCAATTACAACAGTGAGATAACTGAAATGTTTAATGAGCTACGGAAAAAATTAGATGAGTTCCAAACCCGTGGATCCGGATGGACATTACAGTTTGTGCACCATGCTGATGTTCATGTCAGCATATACCAGCCCCTCAGAGGATCCACCTATGTACAATTGCCTGACAGTGTCCGTAACAAACACGCTGTGCTGAACATTCACAATACAGATATTAAAAGTTTCCTATGGAGTGTGCTGGCACAACTGCGCCCCACGGATAGAACACAAAACCCACAAAGAGTGACTCATTATATACCTTTTCAAGACCAGCTGAAGATGGATGGTATTGAATATCCTGTAAAAATTCAAGATATTCCCAAGTTTGAAAAAATGAACAATATTGCAGTAAACGTTTATGAACTTCACGCTAATGATGTCAGTCCATTGTATATAACCAAAAGTACTTATGAAAGTTATGTCCAGTTATTGTTGTATGCAGGTCACTATTGTTTGGTACGAAGTTTAGATGCATTGCTGTATGATCAACGTTGTCATAAAACTAAAAAGATTTTTTGTTATAAATGTTTAATTCCTTGCTATAGTGAGCAGAGACGCAATGAATATATGGAACAGTGTAGAAACGGTAGTGCTTCACGTGTTGAAATGCCTAAAAATACAATATTAGAGTTTAAAAAATTTTCATAAAATGCAACGATCACCTTATGTTATATATGCAGACTTTGAATGTTTATTGCATAAAATTGACGATTGTGACCCTAATCCTCGTATATCAGCAACTACAAAGTACCAATACCACACTCCATGTGGTTATGGTTTAGTTGAATGTTACGGTTGCTGTAATGATAAGGTTGCAGTAAAAGCGCCACTCATTTACCGGGGTGAAAATCCTGTGAAACAGTTTTTGCTGAAAATAATTGAACTTGGGGAAGAGTTTGAACAACAGTATAACCTACAAAGGAAAATTGATGTGACTGAGGTAGATAAATTAAACTTTAAGCATTCAATGTACTGCTACTTGAGTAAAAAAGAAATGAAAGCAGGAGATAAGGCAAAAGATCATTGTCACATGTGTGGGCAGTATTGAGTTGCAGCTCATATAAAGTGTAATATTGGATATAGACTTTCAAGAGACGTTACAGTATTATTTCATAACTTGAGAAGATATGATGGACATTTGATAATGCAGAACCTTGGACGGGTTTGTGTTGCAATGGGATTAGATATAGAATGTACAGCAAAAAGAATGGAAGATTATATGTGCTTTTCCATAAAACGAAAAGCACAAAGACCTAAAAAGAATAGCAGTGATTTAATACTAGATGAAGCTGAAGATGATGATGAAGTTGGATGGAAAATAAAGTTTTTAGACAGCATACAATTTTTACCAAGTTCATTAGAAACATTAGTTGATAATTTAAAAACAAGCGCGTAGATTGTTTTAATGCTATGA
>JASANG010002280.1:0-53466 GCA_030248215.1 Enoplolaimus lenunculus | reverse complement strand
TTAAATATTGTGAGATTTTAACTTAAAATGGATATTGCAAGCTTAATACGAAGCATTGTATCAGTGCTTAGTATTAAGCCTGCAATATCCATTTTAAGTTAAAATCTCACAATATTTAAAAAATAAATAAAAACCAGAAAACTTTAAAAATAAATAGGATGGTTGAACTTTTCAGGTTTTTATTTATTTTTTAAATATTGTGAGATTTTAACTTAAAATGGATATTGCAGGCTTAATACTAAGCACTGATACAATGCTTCGTATTAAGCCTGCAATATCCATTTTAAGTTAAAATCTCACAATATTTAAAAAATAAATAAAAACCAGAAAACTTTAAAAATAAATAGGATGGTTGAACTTTTCAGGTTTTTATTTATTTTTTAAATATTGTGAGATTTTAACTTAAAATGGATATTGCAAGCTTAATACGAAGCATTGTATCAGTGCTTAGTATTAAGCCTGCAATATCCATTTTAAGTTAAAATCTCACAATATTTAAAAAATAAATAAAAACCAGAAAACTTTAAAAATAAATAGGATGGTTGAACTTTTCAGGTTTTTATTTATTTTTTAAATATTGTGAGATTTTAACTTAAAATGGATATTGCAGGCTTAATACTAAGCACTGACACAATGCTTCGTATTAAGCCTGCAATATCCATTTTAAGTTAAAATCTCACAATATTTAAAAAATAAATAAAAACCAGAAAACTTTAAAAATAAATAGGATGGTTGAACTTTTCAGGTTTTTATTTATTTTTTAAATATTGTGATTTTAACTTAAAATGGATATTGCAAGCTTAATACGAAGCATTGTATCAGTGCTTAGTATTAAGCCTGCAATATCCATTTTAAGTTAAAATCTCACAATATTTAAAAAATAAATAAAAACCAGAAAACTTTAAAAATAAATAGGATGGTTGAACTTTTGTGGGTTTTATTTATTTTTTTTTAAATATTGTGAGATTTTAACTTAAAATGGATATTGCAGGCTAAATACTAAGCACTGACACAATGCTTCGTATTAAGCCTGCAATATCCATTTTAAGTTAAAATCTCACAATATTTAAAAAATAAATAAAAACCAGAAAACTTTAAAAATAAATAGGATGGTTGAACTTTTCAGGTTTTTATTTATTTTTTAAATATTGTGAGATTTTAACTTAAAATGGATATTGCAAGCTTAATACGAAGCATTGTATCAGTGCTTAGTATTAAGCCTGCAATATCCATTTTAAGTTAAAATCTCACAATATTTAAAAAATAAATAAAAACCAGAAAACTTTAAAAATAAATAGGATGGTTGAACTTTTCAGGTTTTTATTTATTTTTTAAATATTGTGAGATTTTAACTAAAAATGGATATTGCAACATAAATACTAAGCATTGTATCAGTGCTTAGTATTAAGCCTGCAATATCCATTTTAAGTTAAAATCTCACAATATTTAAAAAATAAATAAAAACCAGAAAACTTTAAAAATAAATAGGATGGTTGAACTTTTCAGGTTTTTATTTATTTTTTAAATATTGTGATTTTAACTTAAAATGGATATTGCAAGCTTAATACGAAGCATTGTATCAGTGCTTAGTATTAAGCCTGCAATATCCATTTTAAGTTAAAATCTCACAATATTTAAAAAATAAATAAAAACCAGAAAACTTTAAAAATAAATAGGATGGTTGAACTTTTCAGGTTTTTATTTATTTTTTAAATATTGTGATTTTAACTTAAAATGGATATTGCAAGCTTAATACGAAGCATTGTATCAGTGCTTAGTATTAAGCCTGCAATATCCATTTTAAGTTAAAATCTCACAATATTTAAAAAATAAATAAAAACCAGAAAACTTTAAAAATAAATAGGATGGTTGAACTTTTCAGGTTTTTATTTATTTTTTAAATATTGTGAGATTTTAACTTAAAATGGATATTGCAGGCTTAATACTAAGCACTGATACAATGCTTCGTATTAAGCCTGCAATATCCATTTTAAGTTAAAATCTCACAATATTTAAAAAATAAATAAAAACCAGAAAACTTTAAAAATAAATAGGATGGTTGAACTTTTCAGGTTTTTATTTATTTTTTAAATATTGTGAGATTTTAACTTAAAATGGATATTGCAAGCTTAATACGAAGCATTGTATCAGGACTTAGTATACTGTTCGCTGTGTGTTTTATCGAAATCGATGCAAAAGGCGGCCGAGGCGGTGGCGGCCGAGGCGGCGGAGGTGGAAGATCTTTTGGCGGCGTAAAGTTTAAATTATTTTAAATTTATGCATCAGACTTTTAAAACAAAAAATAATAAACAAACAAACAAATAAACAAACAAACACAAAACACACAAAAAGGCGAAATCGATGCAAAAGGCGGCCGAGGCGGTGGCGGCCGAGGCGGCGGAGGTGGAAGATCTTTTGGCGGCGTAAAATTTAAATTATTTTAAATTTATACTTCAGACTTTTAAAACAAAAAATAATAAACAAACAAACAAATAAACAAACAAACACAAAACACACAAAAAGGAGTGTAGGACCGTAGATAGCAGTCTACAAGTGGACTAAAACATTGTTAGATGGGCTAGGGGGTTTCTCGATAGTGGTTGTATGCCTTGTTTTTACTACACTGCAAAAAAAAATGGTGAATCAAATTGACTCTCTCCGACATAGGGATTTTCGGGACTACACAAACTGAGTCAAGTTCAACTCCGCCAGTGTCAAACGTGCTACTCAGTGAGATGAATTTGACTCTGGCGGAGTCGAATTCGACTCATTTTGTGTCGTCCCGTAGAGAATATTTCGGAGAGAGTCAATTTGGCTCACCATTTATTGCAGTGTTAGCCAGCGAAATGTAAGCAAAGTGTAGCCAAAAACGAAAAATAGCTGCACCGAAACTAGATTCGATAGTCAAACAAAATTTCATAGAGCCGGATGTCAAGCAAAATTAGATATCTAAAATAACATTGAAAGAAATTTGGTCAAAGTTTGTTTTGTCATTTTCAGGGTCGGTCATCGGGTGGCAAAGGCCGTGGAGGCGGTGGCGGACTCAGTTTTACCAACCCAGGCCGGGTTCGCAGCGTTGTTCGTCCTTACTCAGTGTCAAGTGGCTCAAAGCCGTTTCGTTCAAATTCAAACTTCAAATATTTCGCCGGCGGCGCTGCTGTTGGATATTTAATTGGAAGTCATCGTCCGTATTATATGTCTTATCATGGTCACCATTACAATTCAGATTATTTGGTAAGCTCTTCAGTTGAATTCTGGATTGTTTCACTGAGATGGGGTCTCAACTGCCCTGTAAAACGTTTTTGCACCCCCCTGGACACTTTTCAATGTTGCTTACAAGTCAACGAAAATCCTTATATGCCGTTCTTAAAAAATTTTAGCCGTTCTTAAAAAATTTTAGCCCCCCTTAGCAAGGTGAGCTGGCTACACGCCTGCTGTTATCGTATTTCAGTGTTTTGTTGGCCTAAACTTGGTCAATCTATAGCAATCAAAACGAAATGTACAAATTTTCATATTAATGGTTATAGTGACCCATACTGTTTTATAGAGAGTACCGATTTTCCACAATAACTTAAGTTTCAGCGTATTTTTCGTTTAGGCTTAGACTAAGGTTTTCGCATAGGATAAAGAATATACTTATACTACTGTTACGACCCTCAAAGTAACATTGGTTGTTATAAGTTAAAACGGTTTAGTAACAATTTTTCAATATTGCAATACTGTAAAACTGTTCAAATCAAGGTTTATTCGGCAAAATTTATGTAAAGATTTGTAATATTTTGACGCGTTTCACGTATATTTTTTTACAAAGTTTAAACGTCAACGGAATTTTAAATTTGATACTGAAATCGTTGTTCGAATTCCGCTTTCATTTGAAAAATTGACCGACGTTGAATAGGTGCCAAAATTAGTTTAGGCTTGAGTTGAGCCTTGAGTCCTACTTTGTTTTGTTTTGCTGCAGGTCTGAGTTCAAATATTTATTGTTTGTTTTAGAGAGAAGACGGTGTTTGTACGTATGTTGAAATCAGAAGCAACGTGAAGATTGAAAATGATACGGTTTCTGTTGATTCTGACGAAAATCAAAAAGTCAAACTATACTTTCAGTAAGTTACATTCAACCTTTACACTGCAAAAAATTGTGAGTCAAACTGACTTTGTCCGAAATAGGCTCTACGGGACTACACAAACTGAGTCACATTCGACTCCACCAGAGTCAAACGTGGGATTCAGTGGGTCTAATTTGACTCTGGCGGACGTCGAATTTGACTCAGTTTGTGTAGTCCCGTAGAGCCTATTTCAGAGCGAGTCAATTTGACTCAACATTTTTTTGCAGTGTAGAGTGTAAAACAAAATTTGAAAAACACAGAATATAACAATTCTCAAGGATGCCATTATTAACAAGGCTTAACCAGGGTCGTCGTTTCAGGAACGGGAGGACCCCAAACCAGATACAACGGGGCGGCCAATGTTTCACAGTTTTATAACTTTGTGGTCCGTCAAAAAAATTGTAGTTTGCCAAGATGGGACCCCAAAAGTCGAGGCTGCCCAATCGGGGGGTTTGGACGGCGTTTCCGCCGACAGATGTTTTGGCCAATGTTACTTTAAGGGGTGTAACAGTAAATTATGCGTGTTCCTAAGCCAAAGCCTAAGCCTAAGCCTAAACAAAAAATGTAATCTAAAATCTAAACCAACTATATTATAGACCCACCAGAAACATGGACGCCCCTTATCATGGATCAATGTTAAAACATCTTTCTCTTTGCCGAAACGTTTTTATAGGACCTTAATTTCTACACATTATGTTTCGTGTTTCCACCAATTCAATAACAGGTTGTGCAATAGATGGACACCGGATATCCGAATATGACAAATACCCGGATATTTAAAAACCGGATATCAACCGGATATCCCAAAATGTATCAAATTTTAATAAGAAATTGTCCGCATTATAAGAAAACTGCTACTCTAGAACAATGCTACGCGTGTTGTTAAGTTACTGCATGCACTTGTGTCAGCCTAATCAGCTGGTGGTTCTTGTTGGATTTTGCCTTTATAGTCAAGCGTACCCTGGTGAAACCCACTGTTTTTCGAATGTTTGCCATATTTTGGCCTAAACACTCGTGGATTTGTTTCGAATTGAGTTTGATCGAGCGTAATTTTTTGTCGCGTCAGGATCCGCTGATCCGGGTTGAGATTACTTGAACGAGACGATTGCAAGATCCAATGGATCGATGACCCTGATGCTTTCATGCCGTACGCGGGCAACAACTGCGCCGTTCGCTCACAGTTCTTAAAGTTTTCAGTATAAGTTTAACCAAAGGTTAAAGTCGTAGCATTTATGCCGGTTTTGAGCAAGAAATTTGTCCACAGTGTCTGAAAAATTAGTATATTTGGTTTATTTTAGATGTGGCTACAATGAAAAATGTTGCGGAAAAAATTGCTGTTACGAACAACGTGACGGAGAAACGCTTTCGGTGCTTGGTATCATCCTCATAATGTAAGTTGGTTTCTGGTTCTGGCTGGTTTTTCAAAAATTGGTTGCATATTTGGGCTTCTTATAAACCTAGGATGAATATTTGGTTTCGTTTTGAGTTCATAGGTACTGTTGATTTCATCTTTGTGTGAACATCTACAGACACGCTAGCGGATCAGGTGTTGGGGGGGGCGTGGGAGCGTACGCCCCCATCAGAAATTGTTTTTGTGATAAAATGGTAAGGTCCCTGCATTACAATTTTCCCCGTTAGAAACTGATTAGGTCAGTAATTTTTCCCTCAAAATTTTTTTGATATTAAAATAAGGTCTTTCTTTACCTTACAATTTGCTCACCTCACAAAATTTTTTGGCGATAAAAAGTGATAAGGTTTCTACCTTGCAATTTTTGCGTTTCATAACATTTGCCACCCCTCCCTGCCGTCAGATATTCCTGGAACCGCCGCTGCGCCGACATGAAACTACCGGATACCAAAGTTTGTAACTTATTTCAAACTTTATTTCATGCAACGTTTTGGGGTTGCGATAAACTCGCCAGACGCCGCGGTGCATCGCTAAATTTGATTTGGTCTATATTTTTGTTTAGCCACGCATAGCCGCCAATGGCGGATCCATGAGGGGGCCACCCCGGCCGTCGCCACCCCCAACAGCATCTCAACAAAAATTATATAGAGTGTCAATTGCTGTTCTACGCTGTTCCGAAAATAGCACTCAGTACTAACTCATTCAAAAACAGAAAAAGATGTTGCTGAAGCTGACTGGATTTTGCTTTTTCAGAACTAAATTGGCTTCCGAATCTGAGCGTTTAAATTTGTGCCGCTATTAGTCGCCTGCGGCACTGTGCGACAGCGCGTGGCACAGTAAAGCATAGCGTAACCCTAACACTTATGTCTAAAATATATAACTGTAAGTAATGACAAGATTTACTGCAATTACAGCCAAACATGTGTCTTCCAAATAAAAAATTCGCACCCTCCCGAACGCCGGCTGCCTGACTTCATAATAGAGAGTTGGAGCTCAATTCAATTCTCTAATTTTTACAACCTTAGATGCGTTCAAGACGTAACTTTAGGTTGGAGAACGTGAGCTCAACCCAAAAAAAGTAAATTAAATCTGATTTGTTATTAACTTTAATGGCAGTTTAGCTAACGCCAGATTAAATGTGGCATAGGCCAAACTGCTATGGCCTTGGCCAAATTGTCATGCCCTACTCCAATTACTAATTGGCTATAAATAGCATTTTGACCTACGACATATGTGTACTGATTTGTGTGAATTATTGAATTTTTTAGAATATTTATTATCGGTGGTACGATAGGCGTACTCAGCATTGGTCTACACTGTCGAGACAAATGTGGAAAACGGAAACCTGAAATTGACGAAGAAAATACGCCCCAAAGCAACATGAATCCGGTCAATAACGGTGTTACTACAGTTACCGCAGCTGACGGCTATACCTGTGACACCAGATACTATTATTCCGAGCCGAATTCCGAACCGGCACCTGGACCAAACGGTTCTGCGAACGGAACTTTTCCTAATCAACCACGCAGCCGTCCGCCTGAAACAAATCCGGAGTATAGACATGGTGGCGCTTATAATTCACAAATTTACGATTCGCCACCCCCAGCGTATCCAGGTACCCAGCAGACAGGTTTCAATTCTGGGGTTACCGGTTTAAGCGATGGTCAAGCCAAGCGTGCGGGCGTTGGATGGAATGTACCGTAGTCGAGGCGAGGACATTAGGGACAAAGAACGCATTTATACATGGGTTTTACCGTGGAATAATAAACCGGCCGGAACCACAACAAGAAACAAGATAACGATATTCTGAAAAATATTATTGAGGACATTGTTGATTCATATGAAGCATATTGCTAACTCAAACTAACGTACTGTATTGACCCGAATAAGAGGGGGCTAATAAGATGGGGTCCCTATTTTGATTCTTAATCAAATAGGAGTCCGTATCCGTAATAGGTGTCCGTAAGCGGATCGTGTCCCTGAACACTAATTAGAGTTCATAAATAGCGCATAAATGACTCCAGGACCAAATAAAGTTGAGTTCGAAACCTTAACGCGTACTTAAGTTTGGAACAAACATTAGTAGTATATATAAACTTGCATCATCGCTCAAGCTCTTGATACAAGACAAATAAATGTTTAATTCAACGGATAGTTACAATACCGGATATATATCAGCAACGAAGGCCGGCGGAGAGCGGGTTAAAAATAAATAACAGTCCGTAACCGAATGACAGGGGATACCCGATGGAGAGGCCAAATGAATATCAGTCCCCCCTCTTATTCGGGTAACTACAGTATATGTATATATGTATCAATTATTATATACTTACCGACATACAACCGCGAATCGGCCTGATACTCCGATATACAAATTGTGCCAGCGGTTCCGGTGACTTTGATGTTGAGATTTTTTTGTATTTTTATCAACGTTGTGCCCATGACCTTTGTTTTACGGTTGTGTACAATTCTAAATTGATTGAACTCATTCTGAGTTAATTAATCAACTTGACCGGAATTAAATCAGGTCAAAAATAAGAAAAACTCATTATTTTAAATAAAACATTTTTACAAAATTATTTTTTTTTAATTTTGTAAAAATGTTTTTTAATATTTTCTATAAATTTTTTTAAAAAAATGACCAGAAATAACTAATTCTCTCTCTGAGTGTTGATTATCAGCTCATTAGATTTTTTACAGCGTATTTAGTTTCTAGAGTGTATTAAGCATGTTCAGAAACTGCAACGTACTACAAAAATTCCTGTCCGTGATTGTAAGTTGTTCTTTAAATCTGCACAAAACATTCAGTTTGCAAATTTTTGACTCAGTTTAGAAGTTCAAAATACGGCAAACTTATACAATGCAAAGAACGTTGTAGAGTTAAATTTAAAAAAGTTTGGCAATTCGGCCCACGTAAAGATCAGGGGCGGAACGTGTTTCTGTGGGACTAGAATAGAGTAAGCTTAAACTTTTAGACTATTCTTTTCTTGGCTTAAGCTTAGGCTTAGGATTAGGCTAAGGCTTAGGCTAAGGCTTAGGAATATGCTCATTCTTACGCTTAGGCTTAGGCTTAGGAATATGCTATAATACTGTTCCGCGCCTGTTATTTACAATGGCCGGCAATTCTTGTACACTTTACGCCACACCTACTTAGCTAAGAATTACGTAAAGGCACATCTGAGCCTACTCTGTCATTCGCCGCTTATGGCGAAACATAAGCCTTAGTTTATATAGCTTAAGCCTGATCCTAAGTTTAAATATAAGCCTAAAATTGTGAAAAATATCTGTCAAAAATTTTCGTTCTTGTTTATAATTAATAAATTCAAGTAATTTCTCCGTTTCTTTACGTGTGCTTTTTGCGACAAGTAAAATAAATCGTATGTATATACAGCCTGGTTGATGGTCAAGGCCCACGTAAAGATTAGGGGCGGAACCTATTTTATCGGGCTGAAATAGTTTAAGCTAAAGCTTTAGACTAATGTTTTATTTAAGCTATTAGGCTTAGACTCTGCTCACAGATGTTTTTGAGTTTCTCTACCCAGTCTGCTTGCCTGAAACTATACAGCAGCTGAGAGGCGCTTCCAAAATATTGGCTTATGAAGTGTTTAATTATTCTTTTAGGTAACAGTGTGACGTCGTTAAGTCATATACTTTAGGTTTTGTGTTTACGACCAACCTATATGCAAATTGTTCAGCTAACCCTGGAAGGCGCAACAAATATCTCTTAAACGGTTCATGTAAACATCAGGGACAGTTTGTTTTTATGCGGAATCGCAATAGAATAAGCATAGAAACTTTTATTAAAAAAGAGTGGGCAATGTAAAAGAACAGGAGCGGTACAGTATTATAAGCATATTTCTAAGTCTACGCCTAAGCCTAAGCCTAAGCCTAAGCGTATGAATGAGGTTAATTCTAAGCCTAAGCGTATGAATCCTAAGCATAAGCCAAGCAAAAAAAATTAGTCCCTCTTAAGCTTACTCTTTTGTAGTCCCACACAAAAACGTTCCGCCCCTGATCTGTTTTACATGGGCCAAAAAGTGTAACAGCAGCAGATTTTAAAATTTCTAATTTTGACGTTGATTGGTAACATTTTTTAAATTTGACAGAGACGAAACTGTCGGCCCATGTATAGAATAGGGCCGGATCGTTTTCCGGCGCGGCTTTAAATAGAGTCAGTTTAAGCTTTAGACTATGTTTTGCTTAGGCTTATGCTTAAGCTTAATACGCTTAAGCTTAGGCTTAGGATTGGCAGCAAAACATTTAACATTGCTCAGCCCGAGAAACACGTCAAAGTTAGTTATGTCGTAGCCCAAGTCGTAATTTAGCCCAATTTTGAATTGGGCTAGTACAGAGCGTAATTACGGCTTAGGCTAGCCTACGAAGTACTTCTTTTTATGCAACAAGTACGCCTTGTGATTGGTTTTATACTAGCTTAATGTCATACTCAAATACGACTGAGTGATGCGAACACTTTTTCTGATTTGCTAAGTAATCGCCACCTATTGGTTACCTATCAGTTTGTTTTATGAGCAAAGCGGAATCAAGCAGGATTGCGACTATCAAGTAACCAATTAGAAAACACATATGTATCCAGTGGCGGATCCAGGATCTCAAAATGGGGGGGGCAAAATTTTACAGGTAAACTTATTTTTGACCCACACACAAACCACGAACTATTGTCACAAAATTGCTATATTTTTGTCGAGATGGAGTTGGGGGGAGGCACGGCTGGGGTTGCCCCCCCATGGATCCGCCATTGTATTTATCTGTTCTGCTTTGGATTAGTCCAATTCGGAATTGTCAAGTTTTCAACGTCTAGACCTATTGCCAGAGGCAGAAAATTCCTATAGGCTTTGGCCAATGTATTGACAGGGGCGGAACAGTGTTTTAAGCATATTACTAAGCCTAAGCCTAAGCCAAAGCCTAAACTTAGCGTAAGAATGAGCATATTCCTAAACCTAAACCTCAGCCTGACCCTAAGCCAAGCAAAAAATTAGTCTAAAGCTTAAGCTTACCCTATTCTAGTTCCACAGAAAAATTTCCGCCTCGTGCTCATTATAACTCTTAGGCTTACGCTTAAGCATAGGCTTACGCTTAGGAATATGCTTAAATACTGTTCCGCCTCTGTTCTTTTGACCTTTGAGTTTTGTCGTTTTTTACAGTATGTGTATTGGGTCCCCTAAATTTAAATTTACAATGCTTAAAATCAACCAACCATTTGTATACACCAAAGCCTTTCAGTTGAAAGAACCTGCTATGCTGTATTGTGTTGCCTAGGAAGTTAGCCTAATCTAAAGTTTGGTCTAATGTTTTATACTAGAAAGATTAGACTATAGTATACTTTACTATATTAGGTCTGGTAATATATCAAGGTATATAGACATACAATGGTTGTTAAACCATAATACCATACATTGTAAATATTTCTTCGCTCAAAAATTGAACAGTCGCTGCCTAGGCAATCCCTCATACACCCCATTTGAAAGGGTAACCCTAAATAGGGTACTCACCCTAAGAATATTTTAAACAAAAAATTTGAAAAATATTTTGATCATCGCTATTACAGCCCCCACCCTGGAATTTTGGTGGCCACCCTAGCCTGCTCGGATACTAACACGTTAGTCTTATCCCAAGGCACGGCCGACACTTTCAGCAGCGTGTAGTACCTGTGAGGCTGTTAGTGATTGTTTTTACGAAATTTCGCAAGCATTTTCGAACAAATTCACACGGCTGTTCAGATTTAAGAATGACTTAATTTTAAAGTTATTATGGTGGAGTTAAGTTCTTTGTAAAATGTAAAAAACTAATTTTAATGTATCCCTAAGATCATATGTCACTTCACTTAAGCGTAAGGCTGCACTGTTGTGACTCGAATAGGGGGATATTTTGAATGTCACTCAATAGTATTCCGTATCAGTATTAAGAGTCCGTCAGTGGATAGAATCCCTAAACCCTAACTAGAGTCTATACATGTCAGTTATCACTAATCGTAGTGCATAAATGACTCCAGGCTCAAATAAAGTTCCGGTTGAAACTTTAAAGAATACTTAAGTTTTGAAAGCACATTCCTAAGTACAACCTTGCATTATATCGCTCAAGCTTTTGATACAAGACAAATAACGTTTAATTCAACGGATAGTTGCAATACCGAATATATATCAGTTACAAAGGGTGGCGCACGACGGGTTAAACATAAATAACAGTCCGTAACCGAATAACAAGGTGGCACCTTCTGCAGAGGCCAAATAAATATCAGTCGCGGTCTTCTTATTCGGGTCACTACAGTAATACCTGTTCGCTTTTTCCAACAAGAATTCAATCTCGGAAATCTACCAAACAGGGCAGCACAGCGACGCTCAACAAATATTGAATGAACCTAAAGTTATGCCCCCCCCCATTGTTGCGAAATCATCGGGTGACTCATTGAAAATTGTTTGGCCGCCTACAACATATCAATTTAATTTGCCGTAAAATAGTCGGGAGCGTCCTACGTGTCACGGGGATGCGTTGGAGGTCGTGCCCCCCCAAACTTGCCTTGTGCCCCCTAAGTAGATTCGGTCAAAAGTAAACTTTGTTAAAGTGCAATTACAGGGGGCACCCTAAAATAGTCCCCCCAAAATATAATTTTCTGCAGATGCAACTGAAGATAGTTAACCTATAATTGACGGGGGTGTAAAAAGTTGTTTTTAGCATTTGAAAGTTTTGCGTCAACCAGTAATTGAAAATTACAATTACTTCAACTTTTAAAATTTAGCGACTGTCGCATAAACAAATGACGTGCACTCATGACGCAAATGATGTCATATATATTTGGTAAAACGTATGTTGTTTTACCTTCAATTCGGACCCGTAGCCAAGGGGGGGTGGGCTCAGCCCACTCCGGAACAATTTTATGTCCACCTCCCTAGAAAATTGTCAACCTTGTTTGTAAGTCAGCAAAAATCGTTATCTGCAACTCCTGAAACTTTTTTATCTCCCCCTAAAAAGGTGAGCTGGCTACGGGCGTGTTTCAATTTTGACTAATATTTCACTTGAATTTACCATATATAGAGAGTACTGTATAGCGTAAAATTGCATTTTTGCACCAAATAAGTACTGCAGTTGCTGTTTTTTTACTTATAATTTTTACAATAATTACATTTTTGAGCAAACTTTTAAACATAAGGGGCGTAGCCAGAATTTCATTTCGACAAGGGATGACCTCACAGGTATAATATTGTTTGACCTCTTATATCTATGGTTAGTCAGGATCCTGTTAAACGCACTTCAATTTGTGTCTTTCCGTATATTTCGAGAACGCATTTGTATCCCTTATTCTTTTCTTGGCTCATGTAAAGATCACGGGCGGAACGTTTTTCTGTGAGACTGCAGTAGAGCAAGCTTAAGCTTTAGACTCATTTTTCCTTAGACTTAGGCTTAAGCTTAGGCTTAGTTATAAGCTCATTTTACGCTAAGCCTTTTAGGCTTAGGAATATGCTTATACTATATTACGGCTCCGTTCTATACATTGGCCCATGCGTGTTTACATCGTTCAAACGATACTCAGTTTGCTTTCCAGTAGCTGTTTGTTTTTCACTGGCATGAAATGTAATTTTGTTATCAGGAAACTACTAAAATATATAGAATGGAATAAACGACAAATGTAAAATATTTGAAAACTATAATTTTGCAAAACTCTAAGGTGCGCGGGGTTGATGATTAAAAGTGGTTTGATTTTGAAAATTCTTGTCTATTTCTTGTTAATCTTAAGTGAGCCAACAACATTTGAACTACGGTTTTTAAAAATGGATTTTTTTGAGGTTATAAAGTGTTTCTTGCCGGGAAATAGTAAAATTGTTCAATATCTCAACTTTTCAACTCAGTTTACGGCGCCTAAGCCTAAGCCTATGCCTAAGCAAAAAAATGTAATCTTAAATCTAAACGTACTCTTTTATAGACCCACCAGAAATCTGGACGCCCCTTAAAGTAACATGGGCCCAGCAGAGTTTACTGTGAAGCTGAATCCATGTGTATTTTACATTGACGATCTGATATTTTACTGGTTTACGAGTGATTCGACAAACCGAAATGTTTACATTTTGCCAACGATTTGAGAGACATACGCGTCAAAATTTCCCATCAAACTGTTTTGTGTCGGGTAAAAAATTATTTGAATTTAAATAAAAACTTTTAATAATTAATTTTCAAAACGGCACAACTTGCTGCCGGGCCGAATACAAATGAAGAAATAAAACGAATTTATCATGTTTACTTAAAAATTCTGGAAAGACAAGAAAAATCACATTAAACAGGGTATAAAACAAATTTTTAGGGATTTTAGGGACTAAAAAATTCGTGTACATCCGGTTATACCCTCACGGATTGAATTATATCGCTCAGGTCCGTAGCCAGCTCACCTTGACAGGGAGACTAACAATTGTTCAGGAAGGGCATACAAGGGTATTTGTTGACTTGCAAGCAAGTTTAAAAATTGTCTAAGGGGCAAATATTTTTCCAGGGAGGCTGAGCGCCCTCCCTGCCCCCCTTGGCTACGGGCCCGACATGGCTACATTCCTGCTTGCAGCGATAATACGGAAAATGCGGAAAAAACAGCAACAAAAATTGTTTTTGGTTGTCTGTATTTTAAAACTAAATTTTTTTATTATTTTTATATTTTTTAGTGTTTTATATTTCTCTTTAAATGGATTTGACTGCTGTGTTAAAATGTGTCGCAACGTTGTTTGGTATAACGTATTCTGTATGTATTATTGAGATCGATGCTAAAGGGGGCGGAGGCGGTGGAGGCCGTGGCGGTGGGGGTGGAGGCCGTGGCGGCGGGGGTGGAGGCCGTGGTGGCGGGGGTGGAGGCCGCGGCGGCGGGGGTCGCTCTTTTGGAGGAGTAAGTGTTTTTATGTATATTTGTCGTTAGCCAAACAGGAAGACAAGCCATATATGTCGTAGCCAGAACACCAACGCATTCATATCTTCAACATGGCTAGTCACTGCACAGTAAATCTTGATGAGTTGATTACTGGACTCAAAGAGACAATTAAATTATTTCTGCTCATTTCTGAGTTAATAAACAGTAAACATTAACTCACTCTGAGCTGATTTAACTCTGGGTTAGTTGACTAATTAACTCAGAATGAGTTCAGTCAATTCAGAATTCTGAGTTCTGAAAGACCTAATTCAGAGTTCAGGTCTCTGAGTTGATTCAACTCATTCTGAGTTAAAATCAACTCACTGAAATTTACAGTGATGCCCCTGATTGGCAGCAATGGCAACTAAACAGTTGAGTACATGCAGCGTATTTGGCACTATATACGTCGCGTATCATTTAAATAACCTGCAATTGGTCGCTCGGCAACCCGTCATCCAACAGTATCCTAAAACCTATGAATAATTCTAAGCATAATCTAATGCGTATATCCTAAGCCTATAAGACTAAGCATAAATGTGCGACGAATTGTCAAGTCGATGAAATTTCGAATTACAAGTTGTCGGCCGACGAGTTATCAAGTTACAAATTGTCGTGATATCTCGTTTATCACAGCAATACAGCGCGAAATTTAAAAAGTAAATATTGACTAGCGTTAAAAACAACCGACAGTTGACGAATCAGGTACCGTTGCTGCTGTGTCTTGGTACGGCACCGATTTCATATTGGCCAACCATATCGCTAAATGTGACTGAATTTATGCAATAGGTTAGCTTTGACATAAAGTAAATATTATTCCAAAAAGTCGAAAGTAAGAATAATTATCGTTCTTAAAGCCTTTAGTTTTGTATTTCCTCCAGGACTTAGTACTGAGAGCAAGGTTAGTGTGAACCAATGAGTATAGTTTTAGTTTCAACTTTGAAGTTATCGTGTTTGTTTTGTTATTTTCAGGGTCGGTCATCGGGTGGCAAAGGCCGTGGAGGCGGTGGCGGACTCAGTTTTACCAACCCAGGCCGGGTTCGCAGCGTTGTTCGTCCTTACTCAGTGTCAAGTGGCTCAAAGCCGTTTCGTTCAAATTCAAATTTCAAATATTTCGCCGGCGGTGCAGCTGTTGGATATTTAGTTGGAAGTCATCGTCCGTATTATCTGCCTTATCATGGTTACCATTACAATTCTCGGTATTTGGTAAGTGTCTGGGCAGTGGCCGGTACACACAAAAAAGTATTTCTGAGTTTATTTAGAAAAGTATTTTCTGTGGCAAATCTGAAAAGTTTTTCCGATATTTAAGACAATTTTTCTAAAAATAACTGGAAAACGTTTATTTTCAGACTTTATTTCAAAATTTTTTTGCAAACTTTTCTGTGATAACAGAAATACTTTTCAACTGCACCTTGCTAATTATATTTCTTAAATGTAAGAAGTTTTTTGTTAAATATCAGAAATGTTATTTTGAGTGTATGGCCAACTGTAGTAAAGCATTACTCCAGCGGGTACTGAGTCCTCGTCTGGAACGTGTACGGCAAATATACTAAAAAATAAACGAACTAGCCCGTGATACTACAAGATATTTTGGACTAATATTTAAATTGGCAATATTAACTAGCTAAGTATTTATCTTACTATGGTCTAAATTTAAGAACAAATTTTAATTTTAAAAAATAGTCTGGCTGAGTATTTACGATGGCCTAACAGGTATAGAACTGCTAGCTAAGTAATTGATTTAAAATTTCGAAAGAGATTAGCCAAGTATTTACAGAGATGTATGAACTAGTTCAAATTTAAAACTTAACAGTTGATCGGCTAAATGTTTTAGGACGACGATGAAGTTTGCTCGTATCGAGTGAGTAAAAGTAGTGTCAAGATTGACAATGAAACGCTTTCTGTCGATTCAGATTCCAACAATATGGTTAAATTGTATTTCCAGTAAGTTTTAGAAAGATTTGCTCGGAGACGGCAATGGGGCCCATGTATAGAACAAGATCGGAACAGTAGTATAAGCATATTCCTAAGCATAAGCCTAACCCTAAGCCTAAGCCTAAGCGTATGGATGAGCCTATTCCTAAGCCTACGCCTAAGCCTAAGCCTAAGTCTACGCCTAAGCCTAAGCCTAAGCAAAAAATTTAGTCTAAGCTTAAACTGACTCTATTATAGCCCCTCCTTAAAACGATCCGGCCCTGTTCTATACATGGGCCGAAATATGCACCCATTAACACTTCGGATCCAGAGGGTTGACGAACGACGGGGGGCGTACGCTACCCCATCTGAACTTTTTTGCGATAAAATGGTAAGGTCCCCTACCGTACGCAAAAGATAAGGTTCCTATAAGTTTTCCTCCAACAAGTTTTTGCGATAAAATGATAAGGTATTTTTTACCGTACAATTTTCCCCATGAGAACATTTTTTGGTTAAAAAATGATAAGCTTCCTACCTTACTATTTTTGTATTTTATAACATTTGCCACCCTGCCTCCCCTGTCACAAATTTGTGGATCTGCCGCTGTCTGTTGGCGGATCATAATGTAGGCGACTTCGGCCGCACCCTCAGATCGCGCTCACAAAAAGGCCGCGACTAAACGTTTCAAAGATAAAAATACTGAATGTATATATACACAAGTATAAATATGTAACATATATAAGTATAAATATATAACATATATAAATATATATTCGATGAAAATATTGAACAGAAAATCATATTTGTGACCCATGTTTTGTATATCAAATTGAGATTCGAACGATAACTAGACTTCAGAGCTCGAAGTAGAGTCAAAATATGCCCATGAAAATATTGATTTGGAGTTTAAATGAAAAAAAATCGTTAACAATGATAATCGATTAAGGCATTTGTCTCAACAAAAATGCTATTAATTTGGTTGTGAGTGTCGCTCTATGCCCCCCCCCCCAACTTTCGCTGCCAATATGGCCCTGCGAACTGTCGATTGGCGCAACAAGGCTTAAATTCATAATTGAAATTAACCCCTTCTCACATTGAGTTGCCTATGGGCAACTCAGCGCAGTGTATATACGCTAAGTAATATATCGCACCGTGTTTAACAATTGCAACACGTATACATAGTACTAAATCACCACAAGACGTGAGAGCCCCCTCGGGCTCGAGCGTCAAGCTCCTATAGCTGAGTGGTGATGGTATACGCCTCCCACTCTAGTCACCGGAGTTCGAATCCTAGCATAAAAGTAGGGCTCAGGGGAAATAGAAAATATTCATGTGAGAAAGGGTTAATATTGACATTTGAAACCAGCCCGTACCCCTTGTCAAATTTGCGTAGCACTTGTCATCTGTTGGCGATAGATCATGAAACGGTTAAACCGAAACCAGGTTTAAGCTTGAAAGATTGGCACATTTAACTGCCATAAACTTCTTTGCAAAGTGTTCTTTTATATCTGTACACTGCAAAAAATGGTGAGTCAAATTGACTCTCTCCGAAATAGGCTCTACGGAACTACACAAACTGAGTCAAATTCAACTCCAATTGAATCAAATTTGACTCGCTAAATCGCACGTTTGACTCTGGCGGCGTCGAATTTGACTCAGTTTGTGTAGTTCCGTAGAGCCTATTTCAGAGGGAGTCAATTTGACTCAGCATTTTTTGCAGTGTAGCTTTCGCAGTTGGGTTGTTTCAAAAGCTATCACTAACTGGCAACAGGTGCTACTGACCGGTTTTAGAACCAATGGTTTCTGGGATGTCGATGGGATACCAATAAAAATGCAATGATGCTACTGAGACCACTAAAGGCCCATCAAAACATTAATGTTTCGTGCTTGAATTCGAAACATAAAATGCACAAAAATGCGCTGGCTTCTAGCGCGCTTCGGTTGTGATGTTTTGACGAATGTATAGAACACGGTCGGAGCAGTAGTATAAGCATATTCCTAAACGTAAGCGTAAGCCAAACCTGAAGCGTAAACAAAAAATTTAGTCTAAAGCTTAAGCTTACTATATTCCAGTCCCACAGAATATCGTTCCGCAACTAATTGTGTGCCTGACTGACACCATACACAAAAATTGTTCCCATCTCCTCGGTCCCGTAGTCAACGGGGGGGCCAGGGGTGCCTAGCGTTCCCCCTGAAACTATTTTGTCCCTCCTACAAAAATTTTCACCCTAGCTTTTATGTCACCGAAAAGCCTTGTATGCCCCTCATGAAAAAATTTTTTTGGCCCCACCCTAGCAATATGAGCTGGCTACTGGCCTGCACCACTCTGGCTGTGAAGACACGGCGGTTACGCAGCTAACAAAAGTTTCAAAAAACTTCTTTTTCTAATTTCATATTTTTAGATGTGATCAAAACGAAAAATGTTGTGGTAAGAATTGTTGTTACGAGAAACGGGACGGCAAATCGATTTCGATAACCGGCATTGTTCTAATTGTGTAAGTTTGGCTTTTTGTGAAGCTTTTAATGATTATATTTTAAAATCAAATTTAAATTTTTGAATAAAACTTAATTTTGAAACAGCGTCTAATTTGAAACTGTTCGATCCGAGAGCAGTCAGCGATTGTGGCGAATATCATAAATCGCGCTACTAGCAAGACGCAAGTAATGAAATATTTTTTGAAGCTTACCACCCGTGCCAATTATCTGTCATCGTCTTAAATCCATGATTACTATAAATACAATGGCCCATGCATAGAATATGGCCGGAACATTTTTCTGCGGGGCTGTAATAGAGTCAGCTTTTAAACGTTAGACTAACTTTTTTGCTTAGGTGTAGGCTCAGTCATAGGAATATGCTTATCCTACTGATCCGGTCCGGTTCTGCGCATGGGTCAACACTGTAAACTTTTATGAATTGTTTGAAACTAACAGATTGGCACGTTTGATCCTTATTAAAATTCGCTTTTGTAATTTAAAATATTCTACAATTTTAATTTCATTTTCAACGCAATGAATGCAAGCACCATCTAATCTGGTATCTCTTCCATTTTCTATGTGTGATAAAAATCTATATCAGCTTCCAGGATTTTTACTATCCATATTATGGATGATATCTAGTGACATAATTATCATAACGGATGTGCCATAGTCAGGCTGTGAACCGAACATCGGTTTCCGTTTCCGGTAAAAATCGATCTTCGTTTCTGTTTCCGTTTCACAGGGCCGGAGCAGCCACCCTCATACCCCCATTTGGGTGGGCAATGGGCCCCCACCCTAACGGGATGAAACAAAAACCGCCAATGTTTTGAAATACGTCTGGCTTCTCGATCGCTTCGCTCGCGAGTTTGACACTATCCTACCTTTCTGCAATTTTTAAATGGATTTAGATACTACACAAGTCTTAGTATAACCACCAGGCTGCTAAATGCCAACAAATTTTCTCGCTCGCTACACTCGCCGGCTTATAATTTTACTGAAGATAACTCTCATGAAACGAAATAATAAAGAAGGTAAGAAAAGAAATTTTTGAGTGACGTGTGCCGCGTGCTATCTCCGCTGGTTGGAACATATGAAGATTGTAAAAGGTTTTACGTAAAATATGAGCTGGTTAGCTACTTTAAAAGAAAATGTCAAAGAAAATTCCGCGTTCTGGCGCGAAGCTTAATTCAGTTTAAACATTGCGTCATTTTCTAGATCCATCATTTTCCAACTTTTGCGTGAAACTGTTTTTAGATCGATTAATTTTGTATTCATATTTACGCCAGGGGCCCCGCACTGGAATTTGGAAAGCCCCACCCTTGTCTGCTCCGGCACTGCTGTTTCCATTATGGAAATAACGGGAATTATGTGATTTTTACGTTCAAAATTTGGGCCAATGTATAGCACAGGGCCTTTCCGTTTTTCACGGTGGACAACTTATGACGAGGAGTGCAGTGCAGCCACTGCTGTTTGACGGCTAGGTATCAGCTTGTTTGGTAGGAAAAATCACGAGCATAATTTTGGCTTAGAAAACTGGAAAATTGTAAAATGGGGAAAATTCGGACGCCTCAATATTCCATGATCAATAGGGAAAGTCAAAGGTTTGGGGAGGTTTGGAAGCCCGGAAAACTGAAATAGTTGAACGTATAGGTTTTTGTCTAGGTCTAGTAGGGCAGAAATGGTTTGGTTGTTTTGTCTGATGAAATGAGATGTGTGGTTCGGTTTGAGAAAACGTGAAACGTGGAAGTGTGGAAAATTGCAGCGTAGTATTAATGGGAAACTACAAAAGTGACTGAACTGTATACATTTTAAATTTTTCGCATTTTCTATTTCCCAGACAAAACTTATGATTTAATTTTTCGATACCAACCCAGGAAAAATAATAGTTTAAATTTTTGACTTTCCCAGTTTTCCACACAAAATTTACTTTCAGACTTTTCCTATCTAACCAGGGACAACATATACGTTTCAAATTTTCCGCTTTTCGTGTTTTCCGCTTCAGATATTTCCTGCCAAACCAGGGATAATTTAAGCGCATAAATTTTCCACTTTTCCCGTTTTCCAAACAAACTTTATATTACAGATTTTCCCTACCGAACTAGGGAATATCTAGACTTATGAGTTTTCTTTTCCAAGTTTTCCAACCAAACTTATGCTTGGGATTTTTCCTAACAAAGTAGCGGAGTTCCTCGTCGTCATGCAGGAGTGGCTGCGCTGCACTCCTGGCGATAAGTTTTCCACCTTGTAAAACGGGAAACTCTGTGCTATACATTGGCCAAAATTAGTTATGTGACGTATATATTTGGCAATCTTTCATTACAGATATGAAAAATTGCTCGAAAGGAAAGAAAAATTACGAACTTTGTCCAAAATCTTAAAAATATCGATGCATTCGCTATTTTTCATTTAAAATTTTAGAAAGCTCGGTGAATATTTGCACACCTCTATGGTTTTGGCAGAAGAATAAAACATCTTTGAAACTTTTATATTTCAATATTCATTTTCCATTTCCGTTTCCATTATTTTGACAACTATCCGTTTCCGTTATTTATGCTATCCGTATACACCTTACCGTAGATTCAGCCTTTTAACTACATCACCAGAACAACATCCAGGTATAGGATTTTTTTACACGATCCCACCCGCGGGAATACCAGATCTAAAATCTTCCACTCTCTAAAAACTTAAATTGTCGGTAATAAAACTTGAATATTAGTTTTACAAGTAAAACTCAAATGGCTGACTAAACTAATATTGTAAATTTAACCTAGGCTGGCACATTTTTCATTTTAACTTAAGATTAAGTTAGGCTTATTTTTGGGTTTAAGTAACAAGTACAGCCCAAAAACATGCGTATATAAAAATTCATTAAGTTTAGCTTTAACTAAAAATATGTAGATTTTAAATGAGTTTAAGCGTAAACCTAGCTGTAAGTTTAGTTAATACAAACCATGACCTGTACCATGATCCACATCCAAAAATCGTTTACTCAACCCGCGTTTACCCGGGATTGCCCGCCTGTTGACCGCTACTCCGTCCATCATAAGACATTTGACCGCTGCTTGCTCGGTCCATCATCATTTGACCGCTTACTCTGTCCATCATAAGACATTTCATACCAATTAATTTTTTCTTTACCAGTCCAGTGCCGTACGACCTAATTTTAAAATTTAATTTTTAAATTTTTCAGACTATTTTTTATCGGCGCTTCGATCCTTGCAATTTGCATTGGTTTACAAATCAAGAAAAAAATACGCAAAATGCGTCATCAAAAGCCTGAATTTGACAACGCAATGCAGTCTCAAGTGTCCATGGAACCAGTAAGTAACGGTGTTCCAACAGTAGCCGCAACTGACGGTTATACTGCCGATACCAGGTATTACAATTCTCAACCCAGTTACGAAATAAGACCACAGCCAACGACTGCTGCGTACGGGACGTACCCTAATGAACCGAACGCGTATATCCGGCCGCCGGAAACAAATCCGAGCTATTACGGTCATGGTGAAGGTGTTTCGAAACGCAACGAGACACCGCCTCCTGCGTATACGGTTAATTCCCGGTCCTCAGCTGGGATGCCGCATCAAGGCGACAGTGTCGGATGGAACGTTCACTTGTAAAATGCGTTATTTTGGCGTTTGGCTGCAGTATTCTCAACTGTGTGTAGCAACTATTACCAGTTCGCATGATGCTAAATTTTAATATTTCAATCCAGTGAAACAATGAATACAGAGAATCATTTAGTGAAAGCTTCGTCACTACATTAGTGACAGATGCTGAAGCGATTTGGCCCATGTATAGAACAGGGCCGGAACAGTAGTATAAGCAAATTCCTAAGCCTAAGCCTAAACCTAAGCCTAAGTGTATAGATGAGCCTATTCCTAAGCCTAAGCCTAAGCCTAAGCCTATAAAGCCTAAGCCAAAAAAATAGGCTAAAGCTTAAACACACTCATTATAGCCCCTCCAGGAAAACGATCCGGCCCTGTTCAATACATGGGCCAGCGATTGGAAAATACTACTATTTGTCAGGCCTCAGAATCAAAAAAGTAGTATATTATGCCAGCCACCATATAGTTCAGATATTACGTTCCTATGCCTTGCGATATGTCATGACGAGAGTTTGACCACTTAGTTTATTTCACGTGAACTCTTTGTTGAAAACTAAAATCCATTTAAAACTCAGCCAATACCGTTGTTCCTTTGCTGTTTGTATCATTGGTCCAATGTATAAAGCACAGGGCCGTAACAGTAGTATAAGCATCTTCGTAAGGCTATAAGTCAAGCAAAAAAATAGTCTAAAGTTTTAGCTTACTCCATAGCAGTTTCGTTGAATAAACGGTCTGGTCTTGATCGATGCGTGGGTCGTGATATTCACATTTTACAACCGTACGCTAGAGTTGTAAGAAAACTGAATTTCGAAGCGTTCAACTCAACAGATTTACAGAATATATCAAAATATACTCGGGTTCAGGTTCTTATATACTATTTTCTCTATGCGTACAGTCATTAGCGGATCCAGACAGGTGGGGCGGAGATGGCGTACGCCCTCTATCACAAAATGTTTTGTGATAAAACGGTATAAGGTCACCGTAGAATTGTTGTATCTCAGAAAATTGGCACATATATTGCATACGGTAAAAATTGCGTTTCATAACATTTGTCAGCTTGCCTTCACATCAGACATTTTTGAATCTGCCGTTGATGTAAAGTTTGCCGTTTCCGTTGTAGAGCTTATGTTTGATGATGACATTGTGCCTTTTATATTAATATTTTTGTTTTGAATAAAACGGAACAACCTTGTGAGTCCCATATAAACCAATGTTGATAGTTGGTTCTTTCGTTTTACCGAGCTAACATTAATCTTAAAAAAGTTTTTGACAAAAGTTTATTGGCCTATGTATAGAACAGAGCTGGAACAGTTGAGAATATTCATAAGCTTAAGCCTAAGCAAAAAAATTAGTCTGAAACTTTAAACTGACTCAATTACAGCCCCGTCGGAAAACGATCCGGCCCTGTTCTATACGGTTTATTGTAGTAAGCAATAGCCGGATGTTCGTTAACTCTTTAACTCATAGAGTGTACCTACTATGAGCAACTAAAAATACAAGAAATATATGAGCAACACAGACACTGGGAGCAGTGTTAACAACTCTAACATATATACGCAGTGCAAAATCTCTACAAGACGTGGCCGAGAGATTGGAGATCGAATCTTATATTGAAATTGAATTTCATATGAAATTGAAAATATTCACGTGAAAAAGGGTTAAATGAGTTCACCGAAGCACCAAAAGCTGAGCCTAAAATTGCAAGCAGCACCCGAAATCTTCGGTTCTTGAGATATATATTTGAATAAACTCACAATTCCATGGAATAAATGCAAATTTCGTAAAATCTCGAGTGTCACAGGTTTTGTCGAAATTAGCAAAACCAGCCAATTTCAAACAATATATACCAATAAGAAGATATTTCTATTTTCCAGAATACATTCAATTTGTTGCCAATGAACAGAACAGGGCCGTAACAATATTACTTATAAGCATATTTCCAACCCTAAGCCTAAGCATAAAGAACAGGCTTATATACACTATAAAAATTCTTGTGAGTTCCTCATCAACTCAGCAGATATTAGTCCTTTCTGGTTGTTAAAAATGGTAAAAGCTTAAAGTTTACTCAATTGCAGTCTCATTGAGGAAAACTTTTCGCACATAATATTTACATAGGCCCAATTTTTCATAAATCAAAATTTAACGAGAAATGATTTAACCATAAAAAGCTGAAACTAGCACAGCCGCAAATTTTCGCGGGAAAAACGCGAAAACGGGACAACGATATATTTTCAATTGGAAAATGGAACAGGCCTGTTTCGGGCAAATGGGAACATGGAACAGCTGCAACGTTTCGCTTGGAAACGGAAAAATGGAACTGCGATATATTTTACTTATAAACGGGACAGGTTTGTTTCGGGTAAATGGGAAAATGAGACAGCTACGAATTTTCTAACTTTCACTTGGAAAAACGATAAAACAGAACATCTGGGAGCTTTCGTTTGGAAACAGGAAAAACCTGCGAGATTTTTTCGTTCAAAACACGGGTACTAATGCCCCCCTTGGGGACACCCTTACAGCAATATACCTTCTTTGTGTATAGGAAAATGGTTGGCATATAATATATTTTCGTAGGGAAAACGGAACAGCAATATTTCTGTTGAGGTTGATTTACCACTTGGAAGGACCCTAAAAGGCCACCGCTCTTCGTATCCTTCTAACCAAACTAAAAATCACCAACAGCATAGATTAGTAATCTTCGAGTAGGCACAAACAAGAGTACAGGAGTTAGCAAATGCTGCTGTCCGGCACCGTTGCTGTATATATTATATTGTGTATGTGAAATTTTGTCTGGATTAGTGTTAACGTTAATACCCTAACGCGTGTCACAAGCTGCTCTGTGACACGTGTTAGGGTAGGGTTAACGAGTGGCAAATTTCAAATTTGCCACTCGTTAACCCTACCCTATGACATTTTCTGTGCCCAAGCAAAATTTCTTATTGTGAACGGCGCATATATAATGCTGTCCCTTTGGAAAACGGGACGCCCTTGAAAGTAACACGAGCCAGCGTACCCTTTGCACACGAAAAAATGTTTTGTCAAAAATTGCACTTAACAAACCACTAGACGCTGTTTGCAAAGCTAAGTCGAACGACATAAAGACTAAATTTTTTGTTCTTTGACCACTGGTTTGTATTAATAAAACTTGAAAGTTTCTTTCCAACCCTTCGGTGGGACTATATCAAATAGACATATGCACCGCAGTCATTCTTAGAATTACGTGTGAATCACATAAATATATCGGAATTTTTCATTGCAGGCTTGCTGCATTGTGTATAGGCTTAGCTTTAAGCTTGATTAAAATGAGTAATATTGGTTCTTACCCGGAGCAGTACAAAAAGTACCATTTTAACGTATTCGATGTTACATACATGTATGTTAAATTTTTGTTCTTTACGAATAACTTCAGTTTTATACGCTGAACACACATTACATATAATTGGAAATGCATGTCTGTTCATATGGAATTGACATGTGAATAATTTACATAGCTAGGACATATAGATTCTTAAGATGTAAGTGGATGAGAACGTACGGCGTTCTTGATTTCTACATTGAAAACATAAAACGTCTGAAACTTGGTGTTGGCTCAGCCGATTAAACATTTATGCTTTTTCATCAGAGGTTGTTGATTTTGGTAGGATCGATCGGGAATTCGGATCTTTTTCGTATCCAGCTGGAAAAGTGGATTACGGGTGTTTTCGAACTTGCGACCTACGAATCTTTTTTTGAACTCTACCACTGCTCCACTAATGCCGCCTCTCTAGTTACTTTTGTGGTTAAATATTTGCCGACATGTATGCTGTAGTGTTCACTACAGATTTTTCACCTGCAAAATTTTGCATACTAGTCAATCTGACATTGAAAGAGAATTACTTAAATGCATAAATATTTACATGTATACATACGTATATATAAATAAGTATACAGTTGGTTATAACTACTTATGCACATACATAATTTTAGTTCAGCGAATGCCTGGTTACATATTAGTAATTTGTTAAGCACGGCTAATATTAAGCGCAAAGAAATCTTATAGTTTGTTCAAATCATGGATCCTCCGCCAGAATTTGACTTCCGTACTTCAGGTCGTTGTTAATTTTTAACCTGTTTTATTTTCATTATTCTTAGGTCTTTGGAATGTGTCGTTAGAAGTCTTATTTGCAAAATATGTCTGAGCAATTAACAAGTAATAAAGTAAACACTCTTGCATGACTTGTAGTCATTACGTTGTTTAAGTGTTATATTACGCCAGAATTGTTTTAGATTTTCGAACTCGAAAGCGTTCGTCTAGCCAACATTCCCCAACTAGTAAGTACAAACAAGATGACTCTTCATATTCTGCGACAATCGAAGGTGACTTAACCAAAATGGTATGTAACTAATTTTATGTATGTTTGTCTGCGTGATGCGTTTCCCGTTTGCTGTACATATACCCAGGGTGCAACCGGGATTCGAGTTTCGGTTCCGTCATTTTTTCGCATTTCGATTCCGGAAAATTTTTTACCGCAATTAAATATTCCGGTATTATCACCAGTAATATTGCAAGAAAGAAAATTAAAGTGAATTTTTCTATTGCGCGTGTTTTTCATTTTCCAGTTCTGTTTCCGGTAATTTTTTAAAATTAAGAGTCCGGTTAATTGTAATTACTGTTGCACCCTGCATATATCATATGTGTGTTGCCGGAAACACGGCGTGGCGCAGTGGTGGAGCCGAGAGCGTCCAATTGCAGATCTATAGAAAGTGAGTTCTTTCGTTGGACGCGCGAGCATTTTATTTTCTGTTCAATATAAAAGGTTTGTTGTTTCGCTACCGATCGTACTTAAGCGAACAGCATACACTACTATAGTTGTCTTACATGTAATTTTTCCTTGTGTCTGTGTGTCATAGGTTTGGGAAGCTGGCAGCAAACAAGTGCAACAAGCGTTCAGTTGGTACACTAATATTGATCTGTTTCGACCATATTTTGATGTTGAACCAAAGCAAGTACGCAACAGGTAAGTTTAGTATTACTACAAGGTACATTATGCGGTGTCTTTTCAGCTTTTGAATCTGGATAAGACACTCATACCTGGCTTCATCCTTTCCAAGTGGCAATTTAGGTTTTCAGCATATTTCGTTCCCGTTTTGTTAGTCCTTGGAAATTTTGAAACACAGCAAAACTCCAAAACCAAATAGCCAACCAAATTTGAAAATCGTTTTGGGCTTATTGAATTTGCAACAGTTATAAACTTCAATAAAATTAAATTGTTAAAAACTTTACTTAATACTTATGTACTTTCCTTTTAGCATACTCGCAAAATGTGTTACGGTAACGAAACTTTTAGTCTAGTCTGTTCTTGTCCACTCTCGGCCTGGGATTTTAACTGAGCACTTAGAGATATCCAGTTTTCAGTCAGCTGGGTGGGCCTGGTTCGCTAGATTTAATAATGTTAGAAACTAATGTTGTATAATATACCTATTTGCAAATTGTTTTAATGAAGATTTCTGACTGTTTCTTTTGATTATTGTAGGTTGTTCCAATCTCTTATTCCGCGAAAACCATCACTTATTCATGTAGGTTTCTTTTGGCTTTAAGAATTAGTGAGATTTACAGGATCAAACTTTACTATTCCGGACTTTCAACATTTACGTAGTGTGATTTTCAACATTTTTGGCATATGTACGAGCCAAAATGCTTCGCAGTTTTGCGTTTTAGCCCTAAATTCGAACAATGGTATGTACTTGTGTAAACAAATTGTTATTGATAGATAATATTATCGAACACAATCGTTACGATCCGCGTTTACCATATATCGTGTTGAGTGCTTAAACTGTTTGCAATGTCCAGTAATTTTAATGGAATGAATCTGGTGCCACAACCTATGCCAACACGCTCTTGGTCTGTAACTGTTTAAATGATGTATATTGCTTTTTGAGCGAAGCAAAACTTCGAGCGAAGCTCGGAGTTTCGCGAAGCGTTTTATATTTTGTACTTGGGGGTCGAAAGGTGGATGTCCGTCCGTCTGTCCGTCCGTCCGTCTGTCCGTCCGAAAAGAATCTCAAGAACGGCTGAACCGATTTTGATAAACTTTTTTGTTTGAAAGCCTATTATTCTGGGGTGTTAACCTCGCATTGGGGTTTTAAAATTTTAAGCCGTTAATTAGCTGCAGGCTAATTTGCATAATAAATTAAGCCTAAATTAGGACTTTCCACAATATTTCACTAATTGTTACAGTTAGAAGCAATCTAATTTTAGCATTAAATGGTTTTTGGGTGGAAAGAACCTGCGTAGACTGTTTACAAACCTCCAAACCCGATAATTGAGCAGTTAGCTAATAGATAATTTGCATATTAGCATAGTTTATAAGCCTAAATTAGGACTTTTTACAATATTTCACTAATTATTAAGGTTAAAAGCAATATAATTTCAGCACTAAAGGGTTTTTTGGTGCGAAGAATTTGAATAAATAGTTTACAAACATCCAAAACCAATAATTGAATAGTTAGGTAATAAATAATTGGCATATTAGCTTAATTGACAAGACAAAACTAATACTTTTTAAATTATTTCAATAATTATTAGGGTTTACTGAAGGGTTTTGGGTGCGAAGAATCGGAATAAATTGTTTAAAAACCTCCAAAACCGATAATTGAATAGTTAGCTAATAACTAATTTGCATATTAGCTTAATTGACAAAACAAAATTTGGACTTTTTAAATTATTCCAAAAATTATTAGAGTGGCTGAAGGGTTTTTGGGTGCGAGGAATCTGAGGAAATTGCTTACAAACCTCCAAAACCGATAAATGAATAGTTAGCTAACAAGTAATTTGCATATTACCTTAATTGCTTACGTGCGTTCGAGCTTCGCTCAATAAATGTAGTCCCACTACAACTGGTTATCTCAGGTCTTCTTTGTCCATTTAACCAACAGTACTCTTGCTAAAGTTAATCGAGCCTTTTGGACTATCAACTGTTGCAGTACTAGCTGATTTTAGGCGTCAAATCTAGATCTCTATGGTCCGCTGATGCTGATATTTACACTTATAGCGATCTTGCATTACACTATGAAATCGTCTGGGTTTTCAGCGGTATGTTTTCCTATGATAATTCCGTGATTCTGTATGTTTTTGTTTGAATTCATGTATTGAAGCCTATTTTTAAAAATATGCATACGTATGCAAGTATATAGTTCGAAACTTTCAAGTGCATGACTTGAAAAACAATGGCCTTAAAGAATGCTAAGCAAACAATTTTGCCCTAGATTTTGTTCCCAAAATTTTGGTGAACGTAAAAATTTCGCAAATTACAGTTCAGCTCCGTTAACTTTTTGTCTCGTTTGGTCTGAAGTTTTTGAATATTAGATAAAGTAGTCGCATTGGCTCAATTAAGCGGCTATTTTTTACAATTACAAATTTTTTATTTTGCTTAGAAAACAAACAACCCAGTAGTCAACGGTTCGTGGAATTTTTTTAACTTATGGAAAATAGTTATTCACATTTTGCTGCATTTTGTTTAATAGGTTGACGGTACCTTGATTGGATCCGCTATGGCCACGTGTTTTGGCTATTGGATATTTGCGTCACTATGCGTTTACACTACGGCGTATGTATTTTCGGCAGACTTAACGCTTGTGGCAGTGTTTTCCTTATTGGTAAGAAGATAGACTATCATACACAACGTTTTATTTATCATATTCTGTATAAGATTAGGTCATTCCACACCGCACAGAATCCATCTAGATGACAGGTTGTTGATCATAAGACAGCTAAAATGTCAGTCGAAGAAAGCGACCTTAATGCACGGCAAAAGGTTTATTCACTTGCCAAACGTGTGTAGCAACTATCATTAGTAATACTAGAAAGCCAGGTGCGACCGGATATCCGGTTCTAGTTTAATGTCCGGCAAAAACCGATATCTGGTTCCAGTATCTAGCATAAACCTACCGGATATCGAATATTTACAGTTGCGGTGGCAAATACCATAAAGCTGTTTGTGACAAATGGAAATATTTAAATAAAATGGAAAAATCCAAGCTAATAATTATTCTTAATTCAGTTACCTTTTGCTCGTCTCACTTATTTCAACATTGCTCATATTTATATGCTATATCCGGCTGATATCCGGTTCCAGTATCCGGTAGATTAATATCCGATCACACCCTGCCCGAGAATTTTTGTAACTTGTGAACCCGTGAATAAAACTGTATTAAATTTCACGTTTAAAGCAGATAGGTTTCGCAGCCACGTGAAATTTTATTTGCGTGGATTACAGTGGTTTCAAATGTGTAATAATCCTGAGTTTAATTGTAATTGTTGTTATAGCCATTTAAAATGTCCCCTCGATCCAAAGCGTTGAGTTGTATTTGATTTCGGCTCGCCTTGATGCATCTTGTGGAGAATTTAGATCCATAAATTCTGTTTTCATCGGAGTGTATTGCGTTGCGAAAACAATTATAGTACTGAAACTTGTTGTTGGTTTTGTTGCAGGGATATGCCTTGTTTGGACATAACGTTATTTTACTCGCAAGTGCAGTACTTCATCCCGAACATACACATTTGTTTTTCTATACGTTGTTTGTTATATTTGCAATCCCGTCGACTATAAGAATGGTAAGTGTGATTGTATATATTATATTCGAATGGTGCAGTTTCTTGCAGTTTATGAAATTTAGGTTGTGAATACTCGGCATAACACATCGGAAATTTTGGTTTCTGATACTTCATTTCGTTTCGTATGAGGGAATTGCGTTAGGCGGCAAAACCTAGCAGTAAGCACGCTTCTCAAATGTGTTAACCTGAGGCTTGTAGCAACAATTATGTAATGAATGAGTAAGAATTTTTAATGAAACTATGGTATTTGCTACAAAGGTTTATGTTGTCAGTTCGGAAATTATAACAATGTAATAAACAAAAAGTTGTTATATAATTCTCCACGCGGTACGCGCAACTCATAGATTTGGTTTAATGTGCGTTTCACAGCAAGCTTAATCGCCGTTGGTTTGTATAAATAATAAATTCTCAAAAAATGAAGATGAATGTAAAATACACAAGTTATTTGCTTACATTTTACTAGTTTAGAGCGCATTTTTCTGATCTTATTCTGTTATTATTACTATTATTTCAGGGTTTATTTCTGGCGTACAAAACACCTGACCGACAGCACAAATTGATTTTACCGGTGATGGTTGCTCTGCTTCATTTGGGTTTCTTATTTTATCTCCATTTTGGCTACCATCGAGTTGTTGAAGGTTAGTAGTCGCGGTAGTATCTGGACCAGGCATTCTCAAATGACCGGCGTCGGTAATATGCTGTAAGGATGGTGCTATGTCAGATGGTACCTCAATTTGTAAACTAAAATTGTATAATTGTGTCGTCTAACGGCACCGCACGACAACAAAAAACTATAACGCCACCCTTAATGCAATGTTGAGTGAGAATTAGTATTTGAACGTTTGTGGGTTTTTAGAACATGAACAAATTATATTTTTGGCGAAGCTGTAAAAACCAATGCTACGTAGTTTGCGTTAATGGATGCTGTATACGCTGGGAACCGTTACACCAGAGAGGCATAAGAGTGATAACTGTAGCACTAGGTAGTTAGTGCCATACCTATAGATTTTATGGCTTTCAGGATGAAATTTTTGTAAACAATAATATCTAATTGAATATGGTACCGAAACATAATTATTGCCAAGTTTGTTTCTTGATTAATGTTTTTATACTTTTTTAGAATTGGATACACTATTGCGACATACAGATGAAAATCTGTCGCCAAACGAGAAATCTATTGGCGATACGTAACATTCTCTACAACACAATACTGTTAATCTTGTGGGCAAAACAGGGAACTGTGAATAAAGTTTGATACTTTATTTCAAATAGCACAATGCAATTATGGCAATGGATTATTATATCGGGTTGCGCCTTTACTCTTTGAGATTGCCCCCCCGTGCGACGCCGAATGTCACGTTAAAAATTATTTTGAAATGACACGTGTGCTTATTTAATAGCTTGGTTTTTGTGGGGATTTAATCGGTATGGGTTGCACGTCTTTCGAACAGCCACGATTAAAAAATTTGTTTCAATTACTCGCCGTAGCCGTTTGTGTTAGTGTTATTCTACAAGATAGGATTCACAATGGCCCTTTTGATTAAAGGCTGCTGACTACATCAGCCACTCAGCTAACAGCATAAACTCCGGGACCTTTGATGTCTCAGGCGCGTTGTGTTCTTTACAATACGCCTACGATGCAGGGAGTTGAGACATCAGTGTCTATGCTGAGTTTCAAATTAGTGTATACATACCAGGGTGTGACCGGATATCCGTTTTCGGTAAAAATCGGTGTCAGTTTCCGTTATAGAAATAACGGAAATTCTGTTGTTTTTACGTTCAAAATTAGTTATTCACGTCTACAATTGTTTAAAGTAAAATTTTACGATATTCATCCAGAATCTATAAAAACTTCGATGTATCCGCCATTTTTTGTTTATTATTTTTGAAAAGGTGAATATATGCACGCTTGAATATGTTGGCAGAAAAAAACATTTTTGAAACTTTCACACTTCATTATCAATTTTCCGTTTACGTGATTTTGATCGCTATCCGTTTCGTCATTTTTACTATCCGTTTACACCCTGATACATGCGTATATAATTGTTCATGTTAGAAAATACGTTAATTTTGAGTAAACTAGCAACGAAGATACTGATTCATAAGAAAGAATTTTTCAATAAGTAAATTCACAACAGTTGGTGTAACTAAAGCTTACTCTATTGCAGCCCCGCGGGAAAACAGTCCGCCATTGATCTATACGTGAACCCTAACCTTTAACAAAAGGTAACTGTAATTTTCAGTCATTTGAAATAGCAGAATAGCCATTAATCTAACAGAACCGATATACCGCTTTTATGCCTATTGTATTAGGAGCTCGATATATATTAAATCGTTATTGGTGTACCTACTTAAAGTTGGTTTTTGTGATTTGGAGGTTTTGGTTTGAATTGTATATTTATTGCAATAAAGTAAAATGCACTATTGCTAAACGTTGTTTCCAGAGTTCAAAATTTGAACAGAATTTGAGCGTAGTAGTCGATTTGTTTATACTTTAAAGAAAATTGTTATTCAGTTTGATAAACAATTTGTGAGGCTGTACTGTATTGTTACAAACACGAAACGGGAAACTTCTACGACTAATATATTAAGTTTTGCCCTGCAACGCCAATGTGTTTAATGCATCACTAATAATATGTTTGCTGTTGTTGAAAATTTGTTTTCATGGAATTTTTTAATTGTTAGAAATTATTTTTAACAGTACCAGTCCAGAGACTATGGTATTTGAAACCGCCGCCTGCGAGGTGGGTGCCCCTTGTAAGGAAACGAACAGAAGCGCAGAAGCTTATCCAAAAGTCGCCAATGTTACTTTAAGGGGCGTAACAGTAGATAAAGCGTATTCCTCAGCCTAAGTGCTGAAAAAATGAGTTCCTAAGCCTAAGCAAGAAAGTAATCAGAATCTAAACCTATTTTTCTGTAGACCCACCAGACACGTGAACACCCCTTAAAGTAACATGGGCCCACAAATAGGAAATCATAGCAGAGGGTGCACTATAAAGTATACGCGAATAACGCAAGGCTTAACCTGAATAACGGCTCAAGAGTATAGATCGCTTTTGCTGTCGCCCGACCCATTAGGGGCCTAGTAGTCGCGGTACTGAACAAAACTATTCAGGGGTGGGCGGTCTCGGTCAAAAAAGCGAGACCGAAACCCCAACCTATCGAGACCGACAACTTTTGGTCTCAGTGTTGGTCAATTTTTAACCGCTAACGAAAATATAAAGATTTTTTAACAAAACTTTACACGCACATACACCCACGTACAAGGTCGAACCTATTCCCAGCTCAACCCTCCGCATGAGCGTATGCTCCCCGTATTTGCACTTAACTTTGAATTTTTTATCTGCTTTGAATTGTCACTTCATACAATTAAACTAATAAAACGCCGCCAAAATTTATTACTTTACTATTCGCTTGGCTCCTGTCGCCATACCCTTCGAACAGGGTCGGGACAAATCCCACTGTCTCAAAACACCCTCGATACAATAGTCCCACCTCGCGTTCTTTGGTAGACTGTATGGTTCGGCATAGATTCCTATTCAAGCTGAACGTTTTAATGTTTGTTTGTTTGTTTACTATCTGCTTCATGCATGGACCCTTTTAAAAGCAATGGTCCAGATTTAGCTCTGTTTTGCAGCAAACTTTGCTGTGGATTGAGTGTTTACCTTTTCCTCCGCCATATTCCTTGACGTGTCTGTTACTACTGTTTATTGATCTTATATTTGCCTACGGGATTGTTTTACTAGATTGTTTTGCTATGTCGTTTTTTGATAACATCGGTGGTGCGCTTGGCAATGTTTTGAAAGATCCGGATAATTTGGCTAAAGGCGCTCAGCTCGCTGGCGATTTATGGGAGAAGCATCAAGGTGGTGGAGGCGGTGACAGTGGCGAAGGGGGATCCAGTGATCCACAACCCCCTAGTGAACCTGTTCAACAACAGCAGTCAGAGTCGGATATTAAAGGTTGGAGTATTTAGTTTTGAAACATGTGTTCAGAACAGACAGTTTTTTTCGTGCAAATATTTTTGTAGACTCGTATCGACCAATATCGACATTGCAATGAGAACGTGTAACCAGGGTGCAACCGGAATTACAATTTACCGGAACCGGAACCGGAACCGGAATTTGAAAATTTTACCGGAACCGGAACCGGAAAATGAAAAATGCATTTCACCAAAAATTTCATTTTAATCTTATTTTTGCTCTATTATTTGTGAAATAACCTTAGTCGAACATAGGTATTTATTTTATTTGTTGTATTTTAGATTTTCATCATCGACTGAAGTGAAATCCACCATCAATGGCTTATATTCGGAGTACAAGTGGCTTTCAAAAGAGATTCTTAAAAATTAGCAAAGTTAAGAAAACGGCCAAATTATAATACCGGAATTTTTAAATCCGGTAAAAATTTACCGGAACCGGAACCGGAACCGGAAGGTGAAAAAATGCCGGAACCGGAACCGGAATTCCGGTTGCACCCTGCGTGTAACGTAAGCTAAGTGCGTGAAATTTTTAAAACAATTGTCACTTTAAGTACTCAATAGCTGTATCCTCATTAATGTTGTCGACTAAGTATTTCAAGAAAGCTATTTATATTCAAAAGTGACTTAATTTTGTCAGAGTTTTTATGGACGGGAATTATTAACTTGAAGTAGAATGCAAGGGTAGCGGAAAAGTACTTATTACATCTTGTAATACACAGTGAACGTACGTATTCAGAGTACTTTCCGTATTGCGAACCAATACATTAGGCATTCGTTTGTCGCAAAGACGTTTTTCGCATTTGTCGAGCGGTAGCACGGCCACCTATGTTGCCAGTTGGTGGTAGATTTCGTAAAATTACAACTTACTCTACAGGCTAAAAATGTTGTGCGAACTTTATACGTAAACATTGTCGTAGAATTTGTGATCTTTTTTGTTTTTAGGGATATTTTCGGATTTGTTGGACAATGTGATCAAGCCCAAACCACCAACACCTCCGCCTGACGATGGACTCGATATGGGTGACGTCATGGATTTTGGCAAGAAGTTTCTCGGTGGGGGAGGAGGGGGTGGCAGTGACGGTGGGGCTCAGTCAGGGGGAAGCAGTGGCGGAATTGATTTAGGGGGTATGCTCGGGCAGGTGCTTGGCGGTGGAGGTGGCGGTGGCGGCTTTGATTTGAGCAGTGTGATTGGACAAGTCACCGGTGGAGGCAAAGCGAGCAGTACAGACATTTTCTCGACGGTTATGGGATTTATTAATAATCATGTAAGTTGGAGTGGTTTAGAAATATATTGCGGGATATAAAAGAAACGTGTGTTTTGCATTTTGTGTTTTTAAGCAGTTTTGTCATGAATTATGTTTTGGACCTTTTTTTAAAATTGGTTAGGATGGTGATGTGGTTTAACTATCGGGCAAATCACCCCTGGTATCAATTTGACACAATTAGAAATTACATTAACCATATTGATATTTTGATATGTGTGTGTCATTTTTCAGGGTGGAGGCCTGCGTGACGCATTGATGGGCATATTTGCGAAAAAAGCAATCGAAAATCCTGACTTTCTTGGCAAAATCCTCAGTTCATTCCAAGTAAGTGTAGCTTTTTGGTTTTGAAAAATTTTGTTAGATATACAGTAATGTTCCGGGAATAATAATAACAACTGTTTAGTAAGTTTCGGAGTGTATAATTGTAAAAAAGCTTATGGTGACTTCAGTGGCTTTGTTTAGGCAGCCTAAAATGTTGTCTATGCTATTTTGTTTCAGGGTCAAAAGAAAGAAAGTGGTGCGACCGAATTGATCAGCAAAGCTCTACAGATGAAGGCAGAAAGTGCTCCTCCTGAAGAACAGGAACGCATATCGAATGTCATGGCACGAGTTGAAGCTGAGGTAACACTGTTTATGGTTTATGTCCCTTTTGTATACGACTCCTGTTTGTTTTTTGAAATTGTATGCGCTTTTATCAAGATATATTTCTGACATAATTTTAATATTAAATTTAAAAATTGAATTTAAAAATTCTATGGTATTTTTCGGATTTTGTAGATTGAGTGCTTTGGCAGATACGTAGGTTGCAATGATGTCTTTTTAGCGGGGTATAATCGGAAAGTGAGTTTTTTCAGCCTGAAGACCCTGAGCTTGAAGAAGAATTGAAGCAAATTTTGGTTTAAAAATGTTGCGTGTCTTCTTGCCTTCAATAACAAACGTCTGGAGCAACGAAGTTACACCGCTTTATTACTGCTTAATTTTTGTGATATGGATCGCTTTTACATTTTTGTTTAACTTGTCTTTTTCATTCATTTAAAATGTCGAGTACGTGGCAGGGATTGGCGGTCGTGGTGAAATAAGCGAGACCGAGACCGACACCCAACCTACCGAGACCGAGACTTTTGGTCCCGGTCTCGATCAATTTTTAACCGTTACCGAAAGTAAATTTAGATTTTTTAACAAAACTTTTGAATATTTTTATCTCCTTTGAATTGGAGTATTTTATTTTTCACTTGGCTACTGTCACCATACCCTTCGAACAGGCTCGGGACAAATCCCACTGTCTCAAAACGTTATCGGTACAATTTCTAATTCAGAGCTGTAGCGTTGTTTTTGCTCTCGGGCAAACGGAATAGACTGAAAAACTTTTTTTAAAATAGCGTGACGTTATAAATGCAGATGACCCATTTGTAAACGATGCCTTAATTGTTTTAAACGCGAAAATGCGACTATTTTTGCTTTGTCACATTGTGACAATAAAATGAAGTGTTTTGGGTTTCCTTACAAATATAGAATTTTGGATAACCGGAGGGTCATTCTATTTCTTCAATCGCTGTATAACCAAGTAACGCTGCTCCACAATCGACGCTGTCTGTGTTGGTTGGTGAAATGCGCAAGTATTTCCGGACCAAAGCTGCGATCCAAGGAAAATTTTTTGTGACTGCTTATCGCTTTTACTCGATTTGCAAAGCACCGGGACTGAAAAAAGCGAAACCGAGACCAGCCAAATTCCGAGACTTGCCGAGAGCGAGACCATCACAGAGTCCGAGACCGGAACCGCCCATCTCTGGTACGTGGTCAACAAATACGTTTTCAAAACTGAACGTATAGTGTTTACGGCCTAATATGACTGTACAATAGCCTGTTATGACGCACTCGGCATGTTTTCATTGGTTTATTATATTTTTTTGCTTTTTTCGATGAATAACACGCAAGAATAACTGATTTTGAATTTAATATTAAATTGTTAACGTTTGAGTCTACAATTTCAATAAGACTAAGGTTAGTATCTCCGAACGGTTAATTTGTAAACATTCAAATTTAGTCAGCGATTCAAGTATTTACTTAATTAAGTACGCTTTTAAAAACGGCAAAATGGCGAAGTAATAACTTAGCGTGTACTTAAGTACTAAGTTGTACTTAAGTAAGGCTTCGGAAACCCAACGAATTATGATCACCATAATTTGGAGTAGAAAGAGTAAATGTGCGGTCTGAATAAATAAATAAATAAACAAACGGAAATTAATTTATTTATATCTGAAAATATAATTTTTCGTGTAACGGCTAAAGTTTTAGGTTATCGTTGAAAATTTCAAATGTTTGGTTATGGGACATTCTAGCTATATTTTCGTGTTTAGTTGATGTTTTATTACATGCTATGCTATTTACGCTTTTACGTCGGTTTCTATAGATGTATATACTAGTCGCATTCCAGTTTCAGTTATAGTCTGGATTGTTAGTTGCACGTTTGAACCGGTATTGTCGGACGTGTGTAGCAAAAATATAACTTGAGCAATACTTGACGAGTTTAACTGAATGTTCAACTTAAATAACTATGACTATTCTTTGTGATACACACGTTTGGCAGTACGGGCACATTGCTAAAATTCTATAACCATAGATATCCGTTTCCGGTGTTTAGAAATAACGGAAAACCAAATATTTTTCATGACTGATGCTGTGACTGTTCGATTATAAATAAAGAAATTTATCCAAAGCTTGACAAATGTAAAGAACAACAGAACCGTAGCAGTAGTATAAGCATAATCCATACATCTAATCGCGAGGATATCCTGTACTTATGCGTAAACATTAGTCGAAACCTATGCAAAAATGTGTCTATAAAGTTAAAGCTTACTCTATTGCAGTCCTGAGAAATAACGGTCCACCTCTGATATGTACATGGGCCCGAAGGTTTAAATAATTTTAGGCGCATCCATTAATATTTCGTTGAAGATTAATAGAAAGCGTGGGGAATATTTGCGTGCCGCAGTTGTTTGAACGGAAAAATAAAGCACCTTTTCAACTTTTAAACGTCAATATCTGTTTCCGTTATTTTTACCATACGATTTCGTATCTGCACAGTTTTATATGTTTAATGAAAATATCGTTTACATTGAACTGAACAGTTTTGTTCTTTAGTTCTACCAAGAGTCGATGGTCACTCTTTATAACAAGAGTGTGCAACTGGGTAAATTCTGTGTATTAAAGAATGTACCCGGCACGCGTTGCGTTTCAGCCTACCCCCCTTGTTCAGGGGGTCTGTATGCAGCTTTATATCGTAGTAATTCTAGGAGCAAATTAACCCCCTTGTTTAAGGGGGGTAGGTGTACTGAAGCATACTTTATTGTTAATCTCTTGCTTAAACCCCCTCTGATTGGGGGGTTGAACAAAAATGCAACGCGTGCTGATATATTTAGTACCATGCACAGCCCAAGCAGTTACACACTTTTCTGCAAGGTGGACATCATCCACTCTTGGTTTTATATATACCTACTGTAGGGTGTAACCGGATATCCGCTTCCGGCAAAAAGTAGGTGTCCGATTCCGTTATAGCAATAACGGAAATTGTGTTATTTTTACGCTGAAAATTAGTTATACCAAAAATCACGCATATATCTCGCAATTATCAACCTCCGGAATCCAGTTACGCTGTTCTGTGATCCAGATGCAATTTTCGACGTTTTTATGAGCATAACAGTGAATTGAGCTATCTGGTTTGATCGTTTGGAATATTGGTTTTTCCTAAACCTGGCCTTCCGATGTGACAGAAAATCTTGTTTACGTTGGCCAATCGGCATTGTTTTTTAAAAAGCGCAAAAATAATAGAAGCTCGAGTATATAACGGAAATTGACACTTAGGTTAATACTTATTGTACGTGCATGTATAGCTAAATTTTAAATTAAAATGAAAATAACCACAGAAACTCAATACGTAGGGTACGCTTTGACAGTTTAGGCAAATTCACGGAACGTTTTGCCTTTATGTTGATTCGATGTCAATTCCAACTTTCTATTTGTCACTAAAAGTCGAATGCCAGTGGCGGTCAGTGTATTGAATAAGGTCGTTACAGTAGTAAAGAACATTTCTAGCCTAGACTAGCTTAAAACCGTAACGCCTAAACTTAGGAACGATATTTTACTAGTGGCTTTAACCGGCCGCTCCGCGTGTAACGAAACGTCGCGTGTTTACAGTGAGTGCTGAATATACAAATTTATTCGTATAAAAGCTCCTAGAATGCCATTTAGTCCAATTGGTGCAGAAGGTGTTCCAACACCAGGTTGGTACGGATTCGGATTTATTACCCTATTTTATATATTAAATTAACCTAAAATCTTTAGGGCTGGCCAATAAACGAATTATGACAGGTTTAAGAAATGTTCATTGCAGCTAGTGCGGCAGTACAGATTGGATTTGTGTACAATCCACCCGTCCCTAGCGTATGCAACAATTTAGTTGTTAAATTCAATTAAATTTATTGTGATAAAATTAAAACTTCCTAATCGATAGCCAATTCATAGCCGTTGTAGACAATTTAGCATTGACGGATGTTGTTTGTGACCCACTTTAGTTTTAACGCCGCTCTATTTCCCTGCACGACTGCAATAGAACAGGATTGGACAATTTTCTGCTTAGGCCTAGCATTTGTCTTGGCAATCACAGTTATTTTGACGCTTTGGCTCTGTTTTACGTTTAGAAATACGCTTAATTAGAAGTAGGATTCTGTAGTTATTACATTCTTGCACGATTTATTAGTTTATGGTATGAAATTTACATAGCTAGATAAAAGATAAAATTAAAACCTTTTATCGTTTCATTAAATTTAAACCATTATCAAATCCATCGTATGGTCGTGAAAGAGAGCTTCTGATATTTTTATTATTATTTTATATACCGTGACTCAGTTTAGTTAAGCTAAGAAGTGTCGGTACTTATAATTAATATAGTTTTTATTGCTATTGAATTGTGGATTTAACTGTTTAATAATACTACATTGAGTAATTTTCGTTTACCATGCCGTCAATGGAAGGTACATTAATTTATAAATATTTAATCAGCTTACAGGATTAAGTGTATTGTGTTTTTGATAGGATTTGTAGTATTTTGGGATTGTTGAACTTATTGTCGTTTCATACAATTAAACTAAAATCACCGCCAAACATTTTTTACTTTATTTCTCACTTGCCACTGTCATACCTTTGTAACAGGATTGGACAAATCCCTCTGTCTCAAAACACCCTCCGTACGAACCCGAATTCAAAGCTACAGTGATGTGTTTGCTCCCAGGCAAACCGAATAGACTGAAAAATTTTTTGACTTAGCATACAGTACATTGCACTGTATTGCATGTGCGCATTGCAGACAAGACAAGCATGTCTGACATACTTACATGTAAAGACTATATAGTTAGATTTGACAAAGAATAACGGACAAGTATGTCTCACATGCTTTGACCGTCCATTCATTTTCTACTGGATCATCATAGCGCTGCGATTAACCATTGCGCTTACAGCGTAACCCCTGTTTGTAGGCAGGAACTTGAAATTAGACGTTTCAGTAACATTTGGAAAAGTAAGCGTACCAGGTGGTTTCGAACAAGCTGTATCAATGGGATTCCGAGGCAAACGCTCCGCCAATGCGTGCGTAACATAGCTCGTACCTTCAACTGCTTCTAACGTGGACTATATGTTGACCGTGTCCTGCCGGCTAGCATATATACAGCGCACTGCATTATATCGCATGTGCACATAACGCGCAAGCATGTTTTCACACGCGTTCACATAAAGACTATATAGTTAGATTTGACAGAGAATGCATCCAAACTATTTTGCGATTATGTACGTGTACATTTCTGCTGTTTCAGATACTATCTTCCAGCTAAGGGTAAGTTGCTTGAGTGAGACAGCTATATATTCCGCTTACCTTCATGTTAAAAAACTTTCCTTTGTGTTTTATTTTAGTTTCGAGTAAAAGATCAAATTCATTTTTATGGAATTACGCAATGAATTTTGTAGTGGATGCTTTGCGTTATCCACCCTGCAATTTTTCCACTGCGCTTCTTCGCCCCAGTTGACTCAACAACTTTGGCCGACAGCCGCAGTTGACTTCAACATTTATTTCCACCCCATGCAAGCCAAAAAACAATTTCAATTTGCTTATTCATAAAGTATAATGGACGCTGACAGCAAAATGTTTTCTCTGTGCAAATCGCAGAACTACGATTTTGAAGGTACAAAAAATTACTTGTTTTCTGATGTCGCCTCTCCAGCTTCTTCTCCATATAGTGAGGCTTGGCTCGCAACCGAATGCAGCCCAGGGAACCCGGAAACCTCAGGTAAGCATTACGTATACTCATACTTGTTTATATTCGCATAATGGAATAAACTAGAACTATCAAGACGTTGTTCTAATTTACGAATTTGCGTACATACATGGTCTTTTTAAAATTAGCTTGTTTTTAGTTTACAACGAAACAGCTGGAAAGAATGTCGCGCCGTGCAGATAAAGATATGCATTCACAGAAGGCAAAAGTCAAAAAGGTACAAAAGAATGTGACTATTACATTTTGAATATTTTATAAATTTGTCCTCACGAGTTACATTATAGCACCAATACATTTTGGAACACATGGTTGTTATATGCATTTCTGTTTGCATGAAATGAAATATGACTCATTTTAATAACTTCAATAGGTACTGCTATTTTGGACATATACACATTTAATATTAGTTATATATGACGTTCGTCGATTAGAAACCAAAAAGCTTAATTTTTTTCTGTTTTTAGGCGTTGCAACAAGGCAATACTGAAGCGGCGCGAATTTACGCAGAAAACGCGATCAGAAAAAAGAATGAATCACTGAATTATTTAAGATTCGCAGCGAAAGTTGACGCCGTAAAATCCCGAGTTGAGTCTACTGCTATGATGCAAGATGTTAGTTTTGTTTTTGTACCTAACGTTGCTATCCTATCATAGGTTGGTAGGCTTTTTCTGTTGAGCTCAAACGCAATTGTTTTCGTCATGCTGCTTAATTGTATTCCGAAGCGTGTATCACTTATCAATAGTTTGATAATATTACGTTTTACCTACAATCGCTGAACTGAAAATCTGTGGCAGTTTAATTTAACTAGCGCATTTTCGAAAATGTTTTCTCCTAACGTTGAAGTAATTCCTTATATTACTTGTTTTTGTGCCCTATTAAAGTTTAAAGTACTGTTTATAGGTCACGAAAAATATGGGTAGTGTAGTCAAAGCACTGGATAAAGCGATCAATGCGATGGATTTAGAAAAGGTGTCTTTAATGTTTTTACTTTACAAACAAAGATAATAATTCATTGACATATTAAAATCAACAAACTGGTTGTCATAAAACTAATAAATACCACTGTTGTGTTTGTTTTTCAAATTTTTTTGCAGTATCTTTGTTTGCTGGCCTGATGCTTCTGTTCTTCCATTTATAACTAAAATTTAAGCCGTAGGAGACTAACCGTCTTTCTCATTATTAAAATGCACGTTTGTAACATTATAGGTGTCGAAAGTAATGGATCAGTTTGAATCCCAATTTGAAGACCTTGATGTACAGTCATCGGTAAGCATTGGTTTTTTTTGGATGTGGACTGTATGGTTCTTTCTGTATGACATATTCCGTATCCTGGGACCTGGGCATCACAGGTAATATTAGCAATTTGTAGAAAGCGGCCAGATAACAAATTTATAGCTGTTGAAGGATTTTTAATGCCCCATAGCTGCTTGAATTAGGATTTCTTTGGAGATATACTGCCATTGAATAAATATATACAGGAAGTGGTGTATGGTTTCGATTATGACATGTACAGGTTTATTTTGGCTTCAGGTTATTTTTGATACATAAAATTTCCCTGAATTTCGAGCAAATGAGATCTACTGATATGAAAGTTGAAATTGTTTTTATTTTGTCTTTTCAGGTAATGGAAGGAAGTTTGAACTCAGCAACAGCAACATCAGCGCCTCAAAGTCAAATAGATGATTTGATTAAACAAGTAAATTATTGGATGTTTTTTGTTGCCGATGAATTCTATTTTTAATTTTTTATCTGTGCATCTAGCGCAAGTTTCGCCATCGTAGCTAAAATTAGTTAATTTTGTGAAACAATATACAGCCCCGAAATACATTATTATAGGTTACAGGATGCGACCGGATAACAAAAAGTACCGGTGCCGGAATCGAATAATAGGAGCCTTTAATAAAAGTAAACCTTAATCACGCTATGTTAGTAGTGCTTCATATATTTGGTTATTATGGGTTTCCACAATGGTTTTCGTATTAAGTAGGTTGCCTAGCATGCTTAGTTCGGTCATCTCTAACAAAAGTCACTGCAATGCAATGTAGTTTTGATCATATTTTTCATCGATAAATGTCCGATAATTTTGTGATGTTCTGAAATGTTTTTAATTATATTCACTATTCAGCAGTATGTTTGGCCCAGGGCTTGGCTAGGTTAAAGGCTTCCAACCAGAAAAACGAATTTTTGAAACTAAACGCCTTGCACCAATGGTATTGCGAAGCAGTTAAGATTGGGCGAAATTGATATTCACAGATATCTCTGAAGTGGAATTAAACCATCACGTCATGGTGGTTCAGTTTTCTTTAGGTCGCTGAAGAACACGGTCTCGATATTGCCGCCGCGTTACCTTCCGTTAACCCTGCCGATGCGATAGGCGTTCCAACTACTGGCGAAAGAACCATGGAGCAGGAAGATCAGTTGTCGAAAAGGTATGCAATAGTTTTGACATTAGTTAGTGCCTTTTTGAGTAAAAACGAGCCCGGAATGCTTTGAAATTGTCCCTGTTAGGATTACAGTAAGAACATGCCAAATCAGAAAGGTTCAGTTTGTTGCAATATTACGTGTTTGTGTTACTTAGCTTTGACTTTACTGTCGGGTAACGTTTCCAACAAAGTTGTATGTAAATTTACATTTGAAATATCGAGTTTTGTTCGCTTCGTTGCAGGTTGGCTGCACTCCGTGATTAATGCCAAATGTTTGTAATTCGGCGGTGCTATGCTGCATTTGATCGAATAAGTTCTGTGATAGTTGGGAACTGTTACGTACGATATCTGTACACCGGACTTTTATTTCTAACTTTTTATTGCTCGTATCGGTTATCACATTTAGTGAAAGATAATATTCATTTCAAGGTGAAATTCTGAAGTTGACGACATACGGCGTTATGCGGCGTTCAGGTTTCCGGTTGTGCGCTTGGAACCTGTTTTGTCACCTACCCATAGCAGGAGGTATAAACAACCTATACGAATAGGTTGTTAGCTAGCTACTTCCCATATGGGTACCTTACTGTATCAGCTATGGGTAGCTATCTTCGGTTTGTTACCCATATGTATCGGTACCTTGCGATTTTTTTCATAATATTTATAGCTAGCGGGATTTTTTGGATTTTTTCGAAAGATATGTTGTAAAAAAGACTAAACCAGACTTGTAACACAAACTCAGTGTACTGAACCGTTTTAAACTGCAAGCTTAAAAGTACATTATGTTGGCATCTATACGGGCTACGAGCAGACATCTTGACTCTACCCATATGGGTAGGTCAATGTTTTATAAACCTAGCCATGTGCAACATTTTATTTTCTGTTGGTATCCATATGGGTGACAAAAAAGTTAGTGTATACCGCTATGCGCATAGTGACAAAACAAGTACCAAGCGCACAATTGGTTACGTTAACTCCGCATTGTCTCCTATGTACTTCAATATTCGAATGATTGGTTTTGTTGAGTAGAAATTTGTAGGCTATTTTTGTGTAAACTGGTGATATGCGCTACAAGATTTTCCAATCACTGGTTCTTAAATGTTTGTATTTGTATTTTTTTATTTCTGATTATACAAGGGTCACGGCTTAAATAAATCTAAGATTAGTTTCTTGTCAAATTTGTTCACCGTAACGTTAAAAATTTAAAGCAAAAAATTGTTTGTTTTCAAACAAGCGTTAGTTTTAAGCTAGTTTTAACCGATGGCTATATATGCAGTATCAAGCTTGTATTAAAAAATAAAATTAGATTTGTATTTCCGCAATTTTATGAGCGAAACTCAGGGTGTATAAATAGATTGTAAAAATATCCGAAACGGATAGTGATCAAAATAACGGAAACGGAAAACGGATATTGAAATAAAAAATTTCAAAGCTGTTTTATTTTTCTGCAAACTCAATACAGAACTGCAAATGGTCACCTGGTTTTCTAAAATTTCGTAGGCAAAATGGCGGATGCATGGAAAATTTTTAAGATTTTGAATGCGTTTGGTTGTTTTTATATCATTTCGAACAATTGCAGTATACCTGTAATGAAATTTTTTGTTATCCGGTCGCATCCTGTAACCTATAATAATGTATTTCGGGCTGTATATTCACAAAATTAACTAATTTTAGCTACGATGGCGAAACTTGCGCTAGATGCACAGAAAAAATTAAAAATAGAATTCATCGGCAACAAAAAACATCCAATAATTTACTTGTTTAATCAAATCATCTATTTGACTTTGAGGCGCTGATGTTGCTGTTGCTGAGTTCAAACTTCCTTCCATTACCTGAAAAGACAAAATAAAAACAATTTCAACTTTCATATCAGTAGATTATTTGCTCGAAATTCAGGGAAATTTTATGTATCAAAAATAACCTGAAGCCAAAATAAACCTGTACATGTCATAATCGAAACCATACACCACTTCCTGTATATATTTATTCAATGGCAGTATATCTCCAAAGAAATCCTGAATTTCAAGCAGCTATGGGGAGTAAAAATCCTTGAAGCGCTATAAATTTGTTATCTGGCCGCTTTCTACAAATTGCTAATATTACCTGTGATGCCCAGGTTCCTCAGGATACGGAATATGGTGCAGAAAGAGAACCATACAGTCCACATCGAAAGCAATGCTTACTGATGACTGTACATCAAGGTGCTTCAATTGGGGATTCAAACTGATCCATTACTTTCGACACCTATAATGTTACAAACGTGCATTTTAATAATGAGAAAGACGGTTAGTCTCCTACGGCTTAAATTTTAGTTATAAATGGAAAAACAGAAGACATCAGGCCAGCAAACAAAGATACTGCAAAAAAATTTGAAAAACAAACACAACAGTGGTATTTATTAGTTTTATGACAACCAGTTTGTTGATTTTAATATGCTAAATAAATTATCTATCATTTGTTTGTAAAGTAAAAACATTAAAGACACCTTTCTAAATCCATCGCATTGATCGCTTTATCCAGTGCTTTGACTACACTACCCATATTTTTCGTGACCTATACAGTACTTTAAACTTTAACAGGGCACAAAAACAAGTAATATAAGGAATTACTTCAACGTTAGGAGAAAACATTTTCGAAAATGCGCTAGTTAAATTAAACTGCCACAGATTTTCAGTTCAGCTATTGTAGGTAAAACGTAATATTATTAAATTATTGATAAGTGATACACGCTCCGAATACGATTAGCAGCATGACGAAAACAATTGCGTTTCTTGCAGAAAAAGCCTCCCAACCTCTATAGGATAGCAACGTTGGTACAAAAACAAAACTAACATCTTGCATCATAGCAGTAGGGAGTAAACTATCGGGATTTTACGGCATAACTTTCGCTGCGAATCTTAAATAATTCAGTGATTCATTCTTATGAATCGTTTTCTGCGAAATTCGCCGCCGCTTCAGTATTGCCTTGTTGCAACGCCTAAAAACAGAAAAAAAATTAAGCTTTTTGGTTTCTAATCGACGAACGTCATATATAACTAATATTAAATGTGTATATGTCCAAAATAGCAGTACCTATTGAAGTTATTAAAATGAGTCATATTTCATTTCATGCAAACAGAAATGCATATAACAACCATGTGTTCCAAAATGTATTGGTGCTATAATGTAACTCGTGAGGACAAATTTATAAAATATTCAAAATGTAATAGTCACATTCTTTAGTACCTTTTTGACTTTTGCCTTCTGTGAATGCATATCTTTATCTGCACGGCGCGACATTCTTTCCAGCTGTTTCGTTGTAAACTAAAAACAAGCTAATTTTAAAAAGACCATGTATGTACGCAAATTCGTAAATTAGAACAACGTCTTGATAGTTCTAGTTTATTCCATTATGCGAATATAAACAAGTATGAGTATACGTAATGCTTACCTGAGGTTTCCGGGTTCCTGGGCTGCATTCGGTTGCGAGCCAAGCCTCACTATATGGAGAAGAAGCTGGAGAGGCGACATCAGAAAACAAGTAATTTTTTGTACCTTCAAAATCGTAGTTCTGCGATTTGCACAGAGAAAACATTTTGCTGTCAGCGTCCATTATACTTTTATGAATAAGCAAATTGAAATTGTTTTTGGCTTGCATGGGTGGAAATAAATGTTGAAGTCAACTGCGGCTGTCGGCCAAAGTTGTATTTTCGAGTCAACTGGGGCGAAGAAGCGCAGTGGAAAAATTGCAGGTGGAATAACGCAAAGCATCCACTTTACAAAATTCATTGCGTAATTCCATAAAAATGAATTTGATCTTTTACTCGAAACTAAAATAAAACACAAAGGAAAGTTTTTTAACATGAAGGTAAGCGGCATATATAGCTGTCTCACTCAAGCAACTTACCCTTAGCTGGAAGATAGTATCTGAAACAGCAGAAATGTACACGTACATAATCGCAAAATAGTTTGGATGCATTCTCTGTCAAATCTAACTATATAGTCTTTATGTGAACGCGTGTGAAAACATGCTTGCGCGTTATGTGCACATGCGATATAATGCAGTGCGCTGTATATATGCTAGCCGGCAGGACACGGTCAACATATAGTCCACGTTAGAAGCAGTTGAAGGTACGAGCTATGTTACGCACGCATTGGCGGAGCGTTTGCCTCGGAATCCCATTGATACAGCTTGTTCGAAACCACCTGGTACGCTTACTTTTCCAAATGTTACTGAAACGTCTAATTTCAAGTTCCTGCCTACAAACAGGGGTTACGCTGTAAGCGCAATGGTTAATCGCAGCGCTATGATGATCCAGTAGAAATGAATGGACGGTCAAAGCATGTGAGACATACTTGTCCGTTATTCTTTGTCAAATCTAACTATATAGTCTTTACATGTAAGTATGTCAGACATGCTTGTCTTGTCTGCAATGCGCACATGCAATACAGTGCAATGTACTGTATGCTAAGTCAAAAAATTTTTCAGTCTATCCGGTTTGCCTGGGAGCAAACACATCACTGTAGCTTTGAATTCGGGTTCGTACGGAGGGTGTTTTGAGACAGAGGGATTTGTCCAATCCTGTTACAAAGGTATGACAGTGGCAAGTGAGAAATAAAGTAAAAAATGTTTGGCGGTGATTTTAGTTTAATTGTATGAAACGACAATAAGTTCGACAATCCCAAAATACTACAAATCCTATCAAAAACACAATACACTTAATCCTGTAAGCTGATTAAATATTTATAAATTAATGTACCTTCCATTGACGGCATGGTAAACGAAAATTACTCAATGTAGTATTATTAAACAGTTAAATCCACAATTCAATAGCAATAAAAACTATATTAATTCATAAGTACCTGACATTCTTAGCTTAACTAAACTGAGTCACGGTATATAAAATAATAATAAAAATATCAGAAGCTCTCTTTCACGACCATACGATGGATTTGATAATGGTTTAAATTTAATGAAACGATAAAAGGTTTTAATTTTATCTTTTATCTAGCTATGTAAATTTCATACCATAAACTAATAAATCGTGCAAGAATGTAATAACTACAGAATCCTACTTCTAATTAAGCGTATTTCTAAACGTAAAACAGAGCCAAAGCGTCAAAATAACTGTGATTGCCAAGACAAATGCTAGGCCTAAGCAGAAAATTGTCCAATCCTGTTCTATTGCAGTCGTGCAGGGAAATAGAGCGGCGTTAAAACTAAAGTGGGTCACAAACAACATCCGTCAATGCTAAATTGTCTACAACGGCTATGAATTGGCTATCGATTAGGAAGTTTTAATTTTATCACAATAAATTTAATTGAATTTAACAACTAAATTGTTGCATACGCTAGGGACGGGTGGATTGTACACAAATCCAATCTGTACTGCCGCACTAGCTGCAATGAACATTTCTTAAACCTGTCATAATTCGTTTATTGGCCAGCCCTAAAGATTTTAGGTTAATTTAATATATAAAATAGGGTAATAAATCCCAATCCGTACCAACCTGGTGTTGGAACACCTTCTGCACCAATTGGACTAAATGGCATTCTAGGAGCTTTTATACGAATAAATTTGTATATTCAGCACTCACTGTAAACACGCGACGTTTCGTTACACGCGGAGCGGCCGGTTAAAGCCACTAGTAAAATATCGTTCCTAAGTTTAGGCGTTACGGTTTTAAGCTAGTCTAGGCTAGAAATGTTCTTTACTACTGTAACGACCTTATTCAATACACTGACCGCCACTGGCATTCGACTTTTAGTGACAAATAGAAAGTTGGAATTCACATCGAATCAACATAAAGGCAAAACGTTCCGTGAATTTGCCTAAACTGTCAAAGCGTACCCTACGTATTGAGTTTTCTGTGGTTATTTTCATTTTAATTTAAAATTTAGCTATACATGCACGTACAATAAGTATTAACCTAAGTGTCAATTTCCGTTATATACTCGAGCTTCTATTATTTTTGCGCTTTTTAAAAAACAATGCCGATTGGCCAACGTAAACAAGATTTTCTGTCACATCGGAAGGCCAGGTTTAGGAAAAACCAATATTCCAAACGATCAAACCAGATAGCTCAATTCACTGTTATGCTCATAAAAACGTCGAAAATTGCATCTGGATCACAGAACAGCGTAACTGGATTCCGGAGGTTGATAATTGCGAGATATATGCGTGATTTTTGGTATAACTAATTTTCAGCGTAAAAATAACACAATTTCCGTTATTGCTATAACGGAATCGGACACCTACTTTTTGCCGGAAGCGGATATCCGGTTACACCCTACAGTAGGTATATATAAAACCAAGAGTGGATGATGTCCACCTTGCAGAAAAGTGTGTAACTGCTTGGGCTGTGCATGGTACTAAATATATCAGCACGCGTTGCATTTTTGTTCAACCCCCCAATCAGAGGGGGTTTAAGCAAGAGATTAACAATAAAGTATGCTTCAGTACACCCTACCCCCCTTAAACAAGGGGGTTAATTTGCTCCTAGAATTACTACGATATAAAGCTGCATACAGACCCCCTGAACAAGGGGGGTAGGCTGAAACGCAACGCGTGCCGGGTACATTCTTTAATACACAGAATTTACCCAGTTGCACACTCTTGTTATAAAGAGTGACCATCGACTCTTGGTAGAACTAAAGAACAAAACTGTTCAGTTCAATGTAAACGATATTTTCATTAAACATATAAAACTGTGCAGATACGAAATCGTATGGTAAAAATAACGGAAACAGATATTGACGTTTAAAAGTTGAAAAGGTGCTTTATTTTTCCGTTCAAACAACTGCGGCACGCAAATATTCCCCACGCTTTCTATTAATCTTCAACGAAATATTAATGGATGCGCCTAAAATTATTTAAACCTTCGGGCCCATGTACATATCAGAGGTGGACCGTTATTTCTCAGGACTGCAATAGAGTAAGCTTTAACTTTATAGACACATTTTTGCATAGGTTTCGACTAATGTTTACGCATAAGTACAGGATATCCTCGCGATTAGATGTATGGATTATGCTTATACTACTGCTACGGTTCTGTTGTTCTTTACATTTGTCAAGCTTTGGATAAATTTCTTTATTTATAATCGAACAGTCACAGCATCAGTCATGAAAAATATTTGGTTTTCCGTTATTTCTAAACACCGGAAACGGATATCTATGGTTATAGAATTTTAGCAATGTGCCCGTACTGCCAAACGTGTGTATCACAAAGAATAGTCATAGTTATTTAAGTTGAACATTCAGTTAAACTCGTCAAGTATTGCTCAAGTTATATTTTTGCTACACACGTCCGACAATACCGGTTCAAACGTGCAACTAACAATCCAGACTATAACTGAAACTGGAATGCGACTAGTATATACATCTATAGAAACCGACGTAAAAGCGTAAATAGCATAGCATGTAATAAAACATCAACTAAACACGAAAATATAGCTAGAATGTCCCATAACCAAACATTTGAAATTTTCAACGATAACCTAAAACTTTAGCCGTTACACGAAAAATTATATTTTCAGATATAAATAAATTAATTTCCGTTTGTTTATTTATTTATTTATTCAGACCGCACATTTACTCTTTCTACTCCAAATTATGGTGATCATAATTCGTTGGGTTTCCGAAGCCTTACTTAAGTACAACTTAGTACTTAAGTACACGCTAAGTTATTACTTCGCCATTTTGCCGTTTTTAAAAGCGTACTTAATTAAGTAAATACTTGAATCGCTGACTAAATTTGAATGTTTACAAATTAACCGTTCGGAGATACTAACCTTAGTCTTATTGAAATTGTAGACTCAAACGTTAACAATTTAATATTAAATTCAAAATCATTTATTCTTGCGTGTTATTCATCGAAAAAAGCAAAAAAATATAATAAACCAATGAAAACATGCCGAGTGCGTCATAACAGGCTATTGTACAGTCATATTAGGCCGTAAACACTATACGTTCAGTTTTGAAAACGTATTGTTGACCACGTACCAGAGATGGGCGGTTCCGGTCTCGGACTCTGTTATGGTCTCGCTCTGGCAAGTCTCGGGAATTTGGCTGGTCTCGGTTTCGCTTTTTTCAGTCCCGGTGCTTTGCAAATCGAGTAAAAGCGATAAGCAGTCACAAAAAATTTTCCTTGGATCGCAGCTTTGGTCCTGGAAATACTTTCGCATTTCACCAACCAACACAGACAGCGTCGATTGTGGAGCAGCGTTACTTGGTTATACAGCGCATTGTAAAAGAAATAGAATGACCCTCCGGTTATCCAAAACTTTATATTTGCAAGGAAAACCAAACACTTCATTTTATTGTCACAATGTGACAAAGCAAAAATAGTCGCATTTTCGCGTTTAAAACAATTAAGGCATCGTTTACAAATGGGTCATCTGCATTTATAACGTCACGCTATTTTAAAAAAAGTTTTTCAGTCTATTCCGTTTGCCCGAGAGTAAAAAACAACGCTACAGCTCTGAATTAGAAAT